>OX638382.1:24614590-24868490 GCA_951813785.1 Criorhina ranunculi | reverse complement strand
CATCGATAAATACGAGCAAATGATGTACAACAAGATCACAATACTCAAGGAAGAAGTTAATGAAATTGCACTAGCTGCCCAATTAGCAAAGAAAGGAATTGTGAACACCAACCTTTTAGACTAAACGGAAATTCAAGAAGTTCTTTCGCAGATAGAGACCCTCCCGTTTAACAACGAAGTAGAAGCCATCGAGTATGCTGAACCTATTATGCTTCAAAAAGGATCGCTGTTACTCTATACTATATCCCTACCGAAAACAGAAGCTAAAGAATACAATCACCTTTTAATCAGGTCTACAGTCAAGAATAACAGGAGAATCCATTTCGAAACAAGGGAACACTTAACAACCCATGATGAGCAGTACGGTATTATGGAAATATGTACGAAAATGCGGGACATAACAATTTGCAACGAAAACCAAATATATATATATAGATATATGTATATATATATAAACATTTGAACGGACCATGGTTTTGGTGTTTACTATAGAGGTCTTGAAAAGTTGCATTAAAATTTTTTGAAAGTTGCGTCATGGGGACCTCTGCAATAGGTAGTATTTCTTCGAAATCCACCTAAAACGATTCATACTCAGTAGCAGCCGCACCAACCAATTGGTTTGCGGCTCGATTTCTTTTTCTTCATTTGACAGTTTGTAAATGTCAAAAACGAGGAAAAGCAACAAATACGATCGGCTAAGAGTCAATTTATGAGATTTTTCGCGCTCTGGTAGTCAACCTATGTAGTTCTATCCTCACTTGCTGCTACTGGGAAAGTTATCGCCAGTGTGTTGTTATTGCTTTGTGTGTAAAATTCTACTGGGCTGGGTATACAGCTCCCAAAAAATCACGGCTATTCTGATATTTTATGGCTGAACCCTTTACATTAAAAACATCGCATTATCTCTACACAATCGAATACTGTACAGCGTTCCAGTTACGAATTTTATTCGTTAATAAAAGAAAAAAAATGTTTTTTTGGAGACCAATGTCTCTTCATTGATTCGAACTTAACTCTAAAAATACAATTCCACGATACACCATTACTTATAGCCTAAAAGTGCACCAATTGCAAATTCACCGTCGTGCGAAATATTCCAGACGGGAATATGATATACGTCCGGTGCAATGCACCTTCTACTAAATAGTGCTGAATAGGCAATATATCGGCGCGTGTGCTGTTCAAGCAAGAAGTGGTGTGTTAACTCCTCCCTGCTTGAAGATCTACGCCTCGTAGGTCAAAAATTTAATTCGATAGGCTGCGGGTAAAGGTCATTTACCTGCGGTATTACTAAAGGTAGTTGAATTTGCATTGGCTCCTTTTCTTTCTTACATTTATATCTATATATGATAATTATTACATTGATAGTGATTAAGAGATATATAACTAAATCAGCAATAAATGATATATTATTTATTATAGAGAATTTCTGTATTTTTCTTATGTTTTCTAGATGCAAATCATGCAGGTATTCTAAATCTAATTTCACATCTTTAATTGTCAGATTAGTTTGGATTATAGGCGGTAAAATTTGGAAAGCTCTTATTTCTTTATTGGTAAAGTTTTTGTCATCAATTGTTATTGTGTCGTTATCAAATTGTACCAGGAAGGTTCCATTAAGTGCTTTGGTTTCATTCTCATGTTCTAGGGTTCCATGGAAATTCGTCAAGAAAACTGTATTATCAGTAAGAAGTTCGATGATTGGTTTCCTGAAAAACTGGTGATCACTGGTGATTGTCTGATGACAATTTTCGAAGTTGGTTTTCGTTGCAAATTGTTATGTCCCGCATTTTCGTACACATTTCCATAATACCGTACTGCTCATCATGGGTTGTTAAGAGTTCCCTTGTTTCGAAATGGATTCTCCTGTTGTTCTTGACTGTAGACCTGATTAAAAGGTGATTGTATTCTTTAGCTTCTGTTTTCGGTAGGGATATAGTATAGAGTAACAGCGATCCTTTTTGAAGCATAATAGGTTCAGCATACTCGATGGCTTCTACTTCGTTGTTAAACGGGAGGGTCTCTATCTGCGAAAGAACTTCTTGAATTTCCATTTAGTCTAAAAGGTTGGTGTTCACAATTCCTTTCTTTGCTAATTGGGCAGCTAATGCAATTTCATTAACTTCTTCCTTGAGTATTGTGATCTTGTTGTACATCATTTGCTCGTATTTATCGATGCTTGTGCCATCTACTCTTTGGATAATTTTATTGTAGTTTTCCATTATTCCCTGTGTTACTGCGGTTAGGCGTTCGTTTATTTTGTATTGGTTATTGTTGTTTTCTATTATTGTGTTTTGGGTTTTCAATAAGTTGTCCCAATCTGTTGCGTCCGGAGTTCCAGCTATCCACTTCCAAGCGGATCCGATCCAATTTATTGATCTGGCTTCTCTTAAGCTTTTTCCGTGCAGTTTCTTTAATAAGCTTTCCACTTGCTGAAGTTGGTGAAGAAGTTGTGGTCGAAGGATGCTGGTTTTGTCGATATGGTTTTCGACTATTGGTATAATGTTGCCTACTATGTTTTCGTAGATTGTTAAATTAATGATGTGTACCATCCTAAAGTTTCCGTTGATGATCCTGCCGGTTCCTTGTTTGAGGGCTATGATAGGTGTGTTGTACTCATATATATTGATCATGCCAAATTCCACACTTAGGATTGACCTAAAATGGAAAGAGAAATGGATTTTTAATTAAGGTTGTTTTTTATTTGAGATTTGTGAACTCTTTTCCCGGTTTCCGTAAGGATCGTGACGCGGTTGTCTTTTGCCACTTTTTCCTTCGTGTAGAGGGGCTTTTGTTTTCCATCTCTGCGTTTCACTGCTGCAAACACAATTTCTCCAGTTTGATATTTCCTTGGTTTGGTTCTGCTTATATTCTCCCTGCTGATCTTGTTCCTTTGGTTCTTTCTTATAAGTTCCGTTAGGTCCTCATTCACCATGGCCTGAAAATCGATAAGATTCTGGTAGTTTATCCTTTGAATCCTTCCCAAGAAAACGTCGCTTGGCTTTTTTTTTGGTTACCGAATGGATTGAATTGTTGTAACGGTCGACTGCTATGTTAATTATTTCCTTCATAGTGAGATCTGGGTATTCCTTCCTAAGACATCTGGTTAGTTCTATTATTGTTTAGTGTACTCTCTCTATGCTTCCGTTCACTTCGCTTTTTTGGGGTGGAGTAAGATAAAGTTCAATGCCTAATGTTTTTATATAATTTGAGATAATTGGGCTGATGAAGCTGCTCTCGTTGTCTGTTACCAGAACCTTGGGTACTGTAAAGAAGTGTAAGGCTTTTATTATTTTACTTCTAAGATAAAGAGCGGATTTCTCTTTTATGTGGAAGAATTTTGTGAACTTCGAAAATTTATCTACACAGGTTATGAATTTCTCGTGATCTATTTCAAAAATATCCATATGTACTATTTCGGTATGTAGGTATGGGAGTTTCTTGCATTTCCGGTTTTTGTGGGTGTCTGTCATACTTGCTAGCGTTACATATTTCGCATTTCCGGACATACTTCTTTATCATGATGGCCATTCCTGGGAAGTAGTATTTCTCTAGAATCTGCTCCTTATTCTCTTTGTACTTTCTGTGCGCTCTGCTGTGTTCCTCCTGAATTATTCGAAGTTTATTGTCTGGATTAGTTAAGTCTTGGACTATCCTTTGGGTTATTCTGATTCTGTATTTACTAAAGTTTTTCCTATAGGTTTCCTGTAAGAGTTGTATATGGTGTTCCGGGATTTTTATGCCATTTAGAATATTTGGATTTAGTTTTTCCTTTAGTGTCTGGGTTAATTTTTCTCCTGTGATTTCCTGAAGTCCGATATAGTGTCGATGGTAATTTGGATGGGGTTCCTCGTACGCGCGTATCTCACTGCCTTCTCTAAAGACAAGTTGGTTTCGGAATACGTTTAATGGGGCTTCGCAATGTGGGATGAGATCCGAGCTATCTTCCTCTGCGCTATGCATTGTTTGCGAACTGGGTGAGGTTAGGTTATTGGCCTCCAGTTTTAGCCTCGATAGTGCGTCGGCTACTTTATTTGTCTTCCCGGGTTTGTAGACAAGCTCGTAATTGTACTCCTCTATCCTAGCCTTCCAACGTTTCAGTTTTGCGTTCGTATTCCTGTTGCTTAGTGCGAAGGTAAGCGGTTGATGGTCAGTGAATATTCTTACCTTTTTTGTGCCATATAGATAATTTCTTAGATCGTCGAGGGCCCAAACTATCGCTAACATTTCTTTCTCGTTCGTAGCGTAGTTTTCCTCGGTTTTGTTTAGTGATCTAGAAATATATGTGATAGTTCGGTCCTTTCCAATTTCACCTTGTGAAAGTACTGCACCAATGGCAGCATTCGAAGCGTCTGTCGTGAGCACGAAAGGCTTCTCGAAGTCCGACATTAAAATGAGAATTTCTGATGATATTAAAAGTTCCTTCAGATTTTGAAAGGCTTTCAATTCATCGGCTTTCAGTTCGATTCTGAATTTCCGTGATTGATTGGCTTTTACTTGGGCCTTCATCCCCCTCGTTAGATTCGTTAAGGGCTTTGCAACCTTGGCAAAGTCTCTTATGAATCGTCGGTAGTAGGATGCCAATCCAATGAAACCTTTCAGCTCCTTTAGATTTTCTGGGGGTTTCATCCTTTGTATAGCAGTGACCTTCTTTGGGTCTGGTTTTACACCCTTGCTTGTTATGAGATACCATAGGAACACTGTCTCTTCTTTTAAAAATTCAGTTTTATCGAGATTTACTTTTAGGTTGGTTTGTTCTAAACTTTCGAATATTGTCTTCACATTCCTTAAGTGTTCCTCTTCAGTTTTTCCAAACACTATTATATCGCCGATACATACAAAACATATTGTAACGTGTTTGCCGGTTCGCAATGATAAAACTTTTTCCGCTTTTCTATTCTATTTGCCTTTATTTAATCTTTTCACAAACAACTCGTTATCTTTTATTTATACCCACAATATTCGACTCTTTAAATTCAATTATTCACACCTCTTTTATTCCAAACAACTTAAACAATCAAATCAACTCAATCAAATTCTTCTGTAATTCCAATTCACTATTAAAATCTCTATCCAAATCACTTTTCAACTGAATCTTTACTTAATCTCAAGTCAACTGTGTCCATGCTCTCAATGCTCGTAGTATTTATACCCGAGATACGAATCTAGAATCTTCCTTCCTGGCGACGATCTTACCATCTAGTGAGATTTGGATAGTTCTGGAACGTGCCTGAGGTATGTACTAGAAAATTCCTGAAGGTTCTGACAATTGCTGAATGCACTTAAATTCAGCACTAGATGTCGCTGATCGATATCTAAAATGTCTTAATGTCGCTAATACAGTTATATAACAATTCCTCTAAAACCAGAGCATCTGCATTGTTTCCATGGTAACGATGTAGACGATCCACATGTATGATTTTCAACTTGCCTCTTAGTCCCCGTTGAATTCTGTAGACAACGTCGTTGATTCGTGTAACCACTGTATAGGGACCCTCCCAGTCCTGCTGCAGCTTCGGAGACCTCCCTTTTTGTCGATGCGGGTTGTACAGCCATACCAGATCTCCTTCCCGAAATCCTCACGTTGTTGTCCTCGCGTCGTACCTGGTCTTCATGCGGTCACTGGCTATCTTGATTTTCGTCCTAGTTCTTTGGTGTATGTCGGCGATCCTTTCCCTTAGGTCTGCCGCATATTCTTCCGATTTCGGCTCATCCATGGGAGATCCAAATTTCACCTCACTAGGTAGCCGGACAGGTTGACCAAAAAGGATTTCGGACGGAGTGTGTCCCGTTGAACTGTGAACTGCATTACGGTAAGCCATCAGGAACAAGGGAATATGTCGGTCCCAGTCAGGTTGGTAATCGCTCACGACTTTGGAGAGATGTTCATTCAATGTCCTGTTGAACCGTTCTACCATCCCGTCGGACTGTGGGTGAAGTGGAGTCGTTCTGGTCTTTTTGATTCCGAGTAGTTGACACGTTTCCTGGAATAGCTTGGACTCGAAGTTCCGTCCTTGATCCGAGTGCAGTTCCATGGGTACACCAAACCTGCTCACCCAGTTGTTGACGATCTGTTCCACGACGGTCTTAGCCTCCTCAGGCCACTTGCTGAAGTAGTCCATAACAACTAAGATGTATCGATTGCCCTGGTCGGTTTCCGGGAACGGCCCTGCGATGTTGGCAGCGATTCGTTCAAACGGTGCGCTCACGTTGTACTGATGCATTTTTCCCCGGCTTTTCACGCTTGGTCCTTTGCTCGCTGCACACGTGACGCACTTTCGACACCAGCTCTCGATGTCGTCTCTCGCACTGAGCCAGTAGAATCGTTCCCGTACTTTATCCAGCGTTTTATTTACACCCAGGTGTCCTCCAGATACGCCATCATGCATTTCCTGCAGCACTTCATGCACTTTTGAACGTGGCACCACGAGCTGCATCCTACACGTCTTTCCATCGGGCATCTCCCATTTCCGCCTCAAAACGCCGTCTTGAACATGTAGAGAGTCCCATTGTGCCCAATATGCTTTGAGGGTAGGGCTTCTATCGGAGATATCTCGACCATCAGGTTTCTTCATGTTTTCCTTCCAGGCTAGTATCGGCTCGATATCCGGGTCTTCCTTCTGAGCGTTCCGGATCTCTTCTGTACTCCAACCGGTGATGGGTTCAGCTCTAACTACTTGGACGGGAACGATCTCTTTCTCCTCCTTTCGTACACAATGCTTACAGTCGGCTTTACAAGGTCGTCGCGACAATGCATCCGCGTTTGAGTGGAGTTTTCCCTTGCGATGCTGTATTTCGAACTCGTACATCTGCAATCGCTCGGTCCACCTCGCGATCTGACCCTCAGGATTTTTAAACTGCAACAACCATTTTAGAGCTGCATGATCTGTACGTAGGAGAAACTTTTAACCGTAGAGTTACTTGTGGAAATGTTTCGTCGCCATAATCAGAGCAAGAAGTTCCCGTCTTTTTACACAGTAGTTCCGTTCTGGTTTGGAGAGTACCTTACTGAAATAGGCCACTACCTTCTCCTGGCCATCATGCACCTGCGAAAGGACAGCTCCGATCCCAACATTACTGGCATCTGCATCTACGATAAACATCTTGTCCGGGATGGGGTAGGCCAGTATTGGAGCCTCACATAGTTGTTGTTTAAGTTGCCGAAAACTCTGCTCGCATTCGCCTGACCACTCAAATTGTTTTCCCTTTTCCGTCAACTGGTGCAGGCTCTTCGCAATTTTGGCAAAATCCTTTACGAACCGTCGGTAGTATGTGGCGAGGCCAAGGAAGCTCCTCAATTGGTGTTTGTCCTTAGGAAGTGGCCAATTTTTAACGGCTTCAACTTTGTCCGGATCCGTTCTCACTCCCTCTGATGAAATAATGTGACCTAGATACTTAATTTCTCGTTTAAAGAGCGCACATTTCTTCGAGTTGAGTTTCAAGTGGGCATTGCGTAAGCGTTTGAAGACTTCCCTTAGGTTGTCTCGATGTTCCCACCACAATGACATCATCCAGATACACCAAGCAGGTTTGCCAGGTTAGTCCATGCAGGACGCGTTCCATCAGACGCTCGAAAGTTGCCGGAGCGTTGCACAATCCAAATGGCATTACTGTAAACAAACTCCCACAGTCCATTTCCGGCAGTGAATGCGGTTTTCTCGCGGTCTTCTGTGTGAATCTGCACTTGCCAATAGTCGCTCTTTAGATCGAGGGTGGAGAACCATTGGGCTCCAGAGTGAGTGTCCAGTGTGTCATCAATCCGGGGCAAAGGGTAACTATCCTTTTTGGTAGCATCATTCAGCCTGCGGAAGTCCACGCAGAATCGGGTGCTGCCGTCCTTCTTCTTGACTAGTACAATAGGCGATGCCCACGGGCTCTGGGAACTTTCAATTAGCCCTTATTTCTCCATCGACGAAACCATCTCCGCAACCTCTGTCTGCTTTGCTAATGGGAGTCGCCTGGCAGGCTGTCTAATCGGTCTAGCATCCCCGGTGTCTATGCGGTGCTGTACTAAGTGTGTTCGGCCGTGGTCCCCGTCTTGTAACGCAAATATGTCAGCAAACTCATCGAGTAGATTCGCTGCCGTGCTTCGCTGCTCCTGATTAAGTTCACAATGTTGAAAGATGGTCTTCCGTAGTTCCGACAATCTGTATGACGGAACCGGCTTCACAGGCTCCTCTTCGGTTGCTGCTGAGATCGCGGAAATCGGTACGCGTTCTCCAATCACTTCCCCTCGCTTTAATTTGACGCTGTAGTTTTTCAGGTTCATGATCCTTACTGGTACCATGCTGTTCTTTGGTTCCACTAGAATTCTTCCCACGATGTAGTTCTGGGAGTCTTTTTGGTTATCTGGCTCTATAAGGAAGAATCGATGGTTCCCAGGATCACCCTCCAAATTTGTTCAAATTACTGTCTCTGCAGAGGGTGGCAAAATTTCGTCCTTGCTGATTATTGACCTGAGATTTACTGTGCCTTTGTTTCCGTACACCATAGGAATCTCCACATGTCGATACCTCAGCACCTGCATTCCGATGTCCAGGATGATCTTGTGTGCTTCCATAAAGTCCACCCCGATGATGCAGTCGTCGCATATGTCAGCCACCAGGAACACGTGTGAGAATGTTAAGCCTGCCATTTGTATTCTCAGGCGAACCTCTCCGTAGACTTTTGCTGATTCTCCTGTCGCAGTCCTCAGGCAGTAGCAACTGGTGTTGTGTAGCCATGAATTCCGGACGAGATCCCTCCTTACGATGGAAGCCGTGGCACCGGTGTCTATGGTAGCCACGCACTTGTTGTTGCCCATAATTGCTTCCACGGTCAAGCTTTTGTTGCATCGCTTGGTTTGGGAGACTTGGAAGGTGGTTCTGGGGCCATCGATTCCAGAAACCAACTTCTGCCCCGCGAAGTTGGCTCTTAAGCATTTCCCGAATGAGAAGCTTGACCAGCAGGACGGATGTTATCCCCGCTGGATGCTTCTTCGTTGCGTCTCCGGCTAGCACAATGCGGACAGCTTCCGTTTCTTCGTGGTGCTCTGCATTGCCGTTGTAGATGTCCAATCTTGTTGCAATTCCAGCAACGAATCTGCCTTTCTGCGGCGTTATTTTGGCGCTCGACGTCCACTCTCTGGCAGGAGCATTCTTCGGTGACTATTTCCCTGGCACGATGAATCCTCTGGGAGGCCCGATCTGCTGCCTCCATTGTCAGGGCAAAAGCCAAAGCCTCAGCAAGTGTTTTCTTCCCAGCCATTCGTACAGCCATTTGTAGTTTTTCGTCGTTAATGGCTTGGATAAACGCTTCGGTTGCCATCTCGTTGATGATCTCTTTTCCAGTATTGGGGTAGGACAGATGTGCCAGACGTTCCACATCTGCCTGCAGCTGCTGCAGTGTCTCATCCTTCATTTGAGCCCTTCGGCGCAACTGGACCCTGTACACTTGTTGCATGTGGTCATCGCCGAATCGCATCTCAATGGCCTTCACTAGCGAGCCGTAGTCGCGATGTCTGTCATCCGCGAGAGTTTGGAGTAGTTCGGCGGCTAAGCCTCGGAGCGCAAGTGTGAGTGCTGGTCGAATTTGACCTCTAGACTCTCGAGAACATGCTTTTGCTCTTCGAGCTTGGTATCGAGAGAGTTTCTGGCCTCATCGAATCTGACATCGGGCTTGGCGTCCAGAGAGTTCTCGGAATGTTTGCTCTGCTCATCGAGTTTGGTATCCAGAGCGTTTTTCTGCTCGTCGAACTTTTTATTCTGCTCGTCCAAACTGGCGTCTAGAGTGTTTTTCTGTTCGTCGGAATTTTTACTTTGCTCACTTAATATAGCGTTCTTATGCTCGGTGAGCAGTTTCATAAGCGCGACCATGTCAATCATTGCGCTTACATTCTCCTCCTCCTCTACGTCAAATAGCTCAGTTTCGGGGTCGCCACCGTCTTCTAGCACAGCATTCTGCAGCCGGAGCACTAATTCGCTTTTTAGCCCACTGATCTGAAGATTTCTCTTGCTCAGCTCTACTTTAAACTGGACCAGGGACAAATTTTTCAATTTGCGACCCATTTCTGTTCAAATTTCAAACACTTTTTAAATCACACCACTGTTCTTTTTGTTCAGAAACTGTTTCTTGAACGTTTTTATCACTCCGAAAAAGTTTTATCCCACTTCTGACAGCAAATGTAACGTGTTTGCCGGTTCGCAATGATAAAACTGTTTCCGCTTTTCTATTCTATTTGTCTTTATTTAATCTTTTCACAAACAACTCGTTATCTTTTATTTATTCCAACAATATTCGACTCTTTAAATTCAATTATTCACAACTCTTTTATTCCAAACAACTTAAACAATTACTCTCAATCAAATTCTTCTGTAATTCTAATTCACTATTAAAATCTCTATCCAAATCACTTTTCAACTGAATCTCTACTTAATCTCAAGTCAACTGTGTCCATGCAAAATAAATTACTCACTTTATTAATTTTTTATTGCAGATTTTATTTTTATTCTTCTTACAACTATTACATTAATGTTGGGGGTGGTAATTTATTCTGATAAGACGGCCGCTGTCTTAAGCAGGGCTGCACCGTGATTATCAGATGAGAGTTAACAATCAACTAACTAAAAGAACGAATGGAATGCCAGAAGAAGGTTTTGATACTTTGAATGTTTCGCCACAGTCCCCAAATTGACTTGCTTGCACTTACATTCCTCAAGAGGTCAGTCGAATGCATTGGGTTCATTATTAATCTGTTTCTCAATAGGTTAACCGAATGCATTGGGTTCATTACTACACTATTTCTCAATAGGTTAACCGAATGCATTGGTTCAGTTTCTTTGTTTACGTTTTCGGTCATCGTTACTTTTATGGGTCACATAAAAGTGATGACGCTAAGAATTTATGGTATGCCATTGAATAATGTAAACACAAGCAAGTATGGTGACATATTGTATTTCTTTATGAATTAAGAATTACGACCAATACTTAACTTGCATGTTGTTTAATTTGTGTATCCACTTCTTCCCTCATGTTGATGGGATATGGGTAGGATTTTGTATAGATGGCCTTATCCGTGGATGTTTTTATCTCAGCTTTGATTCCTGTGTCGATAGTTTCTTTATTATTAACAGCTCCGAAAATGTTTCTGTGTTTATTTACTATGGCTCTTATCTGTTCTTTTACTCTATTATTCAAATGGCTGTCTCTAATTTCTAAATTGTTCACTTGTTTAGATTCTTTTTCTTGTAGTGGTATTCTAATATTGGGTTTTATTTTCAGTATATTGTCTTTTCGGTCTCTTATCGCTTCTAGTTCTTTGAGCGTGTCATCTCCGATGATACCATCAAATGAAGTTAGACCAGGCAAAACAAAAAAATCTATTGTAGTATTGTTTCCAATGCTTTCGAAGAATTTACCAGTTATTTTTTGTCAATTTGAATTTCTCTTCCGGCCGATTGTATTTTGAAAGGCTTTTGGGCTGGTTTTGCATTGGTGGCTAAGTCGGGTCGTACAAAGTTCTTATTGGCTCCCGTATCGATGAGAAATTTAAGTGTTTCGCCTTTATTGGTTTTGTAATTTATGTATGGTATGCTAGACAGGCTCCTGTCATAAAATTTACCTCTGATGGTTCTTCTTCTGGTTGCTCCATCTCATACTCCTGGATGTATTCCTCTTCGTACTCCTGTTCATATTCATCAAGATACTATGCCTCCTCCTGGGTTTCGATATTGTACAATCGTTGCCGTTTTTGTGGAGCATTAGCGGAATCATTACTGAAATGTTGACTATAATGGTTGCGTTGATTGTACGCTGGCCTATTCATATAATTGACCTGTTTTGTTTGGACGGACTGGCCGAGTTCCATTGGAACTGCCGGTTTCGGTTGAGTAGGTCTTGGTGGTGGAAGATTGTTCCTTTGAGGTTGTGGTGGTTGATATTTATTTCGCTGATATTGATTGTTTTGGCTATGTTGGATGTTGTACGCCATATTTCTCTATTGCAGTGTAAGCGGTTTCTGTGGTGGTGGCGGCGGTACTGGCCTTAACTGACTTTGTCTCGGTGGTGCTGTAAATATTTGATTAACTGGAGCGGTTATTGTATTGTACGAATTTCTCTGATGAATTGCCATGTTCCGATAATTGAGGTTTTGGATCTCTAAAAAAGAGGCATAGGCTTCTGGGAGTGTTTGTGGTTTCTGGATAACTAAAATCTTGGAGAGATCACCATTTAGTCCTCTAATGAAGACATCAAGTGAACGGTTTCTGTAGTTTTCAAGAAGCGCGTTGATAGTTTCCGTGCAGTAGTCTTCCGTTTTTATTTTATTTATTATTAAAGAAAATTGGTGATTTACATTTGCGTAGAACTCGTCTATGCTCGAATTTTTTTGAGTGAGAGTGTTTAGTTGATGTTCCAAAGTTCTTATATCTCTCTTGTCGGCATAATGGAGAGATAAACATTTTTTTATAGCAGATCATTCTTCATCGAATATGTTATATGACATTAGTGCAGATTCCGCTCCACCTCTGATCTTTTGTCTAATACTTTGCAGTATTGCTCGGTAGATGGGCTTGTCTTTCACTATTTCATAATCTTCTAATATCTTTTCTACGTTGTGGACCCAAGATATGTATTGGGTGGGAATGCCATCAAATGTTTGCAGCTCTTTTACGCTGTCTGGCAATTTGCTTATGTCCCTCAATTCCTGTTCGTTTCTAGGGGGTTTAGGTGTCGTTTACGTAATGGATATTTCTGGTGTCCTTGTTTCCAAGGCTTCAAGCCTTCTTTCGGTTTTCTTGATAGCTTCTATCTGGGCATTTACCACTCCTGTGAGCTGAGTTAGAGCCTGTTGAACCACTTCCATTTCACCTGTTTTTTTTTTTATTTATCTGTATGTATACTTGGTTATTGTTCTAATACAAATAATTTGATTACCGTTTCTGGACTTAAGTGTGTGTGCGGAACAATGTGTATTTATTAATCTTATTGGCTAAACTAAGTTTACTGGTTGCACTTAAAAGAATTAATATGTTTAATCCTATTGATATATATGTATTGTCTTTTGGACTAAGAATACAAAGTTTCAATTGGATTTATATTTTACTGATTTCTTTATATTTCCTTCTTATGACCGTATACACTTGAAATTTGTTTTGTTTCTTTTCACATAAATTGTTTTCAATCTTTTAAATTTTTTTGAGATATGTACTTTTATTAAAAATAGTATTTGATATAATAATGAACAATAGGTTTTCTTAAAAAATAGTTGAGAGTTAAGCAGAATTTTTAAATTGTGACTTACAATGAAATTATGATTCTCCTCATTGCGAGTCTGGAACCTGGAACTGATGCTGTGGTGCTGCTCTGGACGAGATGTATTCTTCCTTTTTGGCTGTCTGTGTTGGAGGTTGCAAGCGGCCTACTGCGGTACAATTGCTCGATCACTATGCTTCACTTTGATTTTTCACTGATCTGACGAGAAGTGTATTACACTTGTATAAGTATTATGCGCACTTCACTGTTCTGATGGGAAGTGCTGGGTACTTTCACAACATTCATTGTATTTATAAGTACTAAGGAAACTTGTGTTTTATCACTATTCTGATGGGAAGTGTTGATTATTTTTATTTAGCACTTATCAGATCCCTGCTGCTCGGACGCCAGTTACGAATTTTATTCGTTAATAAAAGAAATAAAATTTTTTTTCGGAGACCAATGTCTCTTTATTGATTCGAACTTAACTCTAAAAATACAATTCCACGATACACCATTACTTATAGCCTAAAAGTGCACCAATTGCAAATTCACCGTCGTGCGAAATATTCCAGACGGGAATATGATATACGTCCGGTGCAATGCACCTTCTACTAAATAGTGCTGAATAGGCAATATATCGGCCTGTGTGCTGTTCAAGCAAGAAGTGGTGTGTTAACTCCTCCCTGCTTGAAGATCTACGCCTCGTAGGTAAAAAATTTAATTCGATAGGCTGCGGGTAAAGGTCATTTACCTGCGGTATTACTAAAGGTAGTTGAATTTGCATTGGCTCCTTTTCTTTCTTACATTTATATCTATATATGATAATTATTACATTGATAGTGATTAAGAGATATATAACTAAATCAGCAATAAATGAAATATTATTTATTATAGAGAATTTCTGTATTTTTCTTATGTTTTCTAGATGCAAATCATGCAGGTATTCTAAATCTAATTTCACATCTTTAATTGTCAGATTAGTTTGGATTATAGGCGGTAAAATTTGGAAAGCTCTTATTTCTTTATTGGTAAAGTTTTTGTCATCAATTGTTATTGTGTCGTTATCAAATTGTACCAGGAAGGTTCCATTAAGTGCTTTGGTTTCATTCTCATGTTCTAGGGTTCCATGGAAATTCGTCAAGAAAACTGTATTATCAGTAAGAAGTTCGATGATTGGTTTCCTGGAAAACTGGTGATCACTGGTGATTGTCTGATGACAATTTTCGAAGTTGGTTTTCGTTGCAAATTGTTATGTCCCGCATTTTCGTACACATTTCCATAATACCGTACTGCTCATCATGGGTTGTTAAGAGTTCCCTTGTTTCGAAATGGATTCTCCTGTTGTTCTTGACTGTAGACCTGATTAAAAGGTGATTGTATTCTTTAGCTTCTGTTTTCGGTAGGGATATAGTATAGAGTAACAGCGATCCTTTTTGAAGCATAATAGGTTCAGCATACTCGATGGCTTCTACTTCGTTGTTAAACGGGAGGGTCTCTATCTGCGAAAGAACTTCTTGAATTTCCGTTTAGTCTAAAAGGTTGGTGTTCACAATTCCTTTCTTTGCTAATTGGGCAGCTAATGCAATTTCATTAACTTCTTCCTTGAGTATTGTGATCTTGTTGTACATCATTTGCTCGTATTTATCGATGCTTGTGCCATCTACTCTTTGGATAATTTTATTGTAGTTTTCCATTATTCCCTGTGTTACTGCGGTTAGGCGTTCGTTTATTTTGTATTGGTTATTGTTGTTTTCTATTATTGTGTTTTGGGTTTTCAATAAGTTGTCCCAATCTGTTGCGTCCGGAGTTCCAGCTATCCACTTCCAAGCGGATCCGATCCAATTTATTGATCTGGCTTCTCTTAAGCTTTTTCCGTGCAGTTTCTTTAATAAGCTTTCCACTTGCTGAAGTTGGTGAAGAAGTTGTGGTCGAAGGATGCTGATTTTGTCGATATGGTTTTCGACTATTGGTATAATGTTGCCTACTATGTCTTCGTAAATTGTTAAATTAATGATGTGTACCATCCTAAAGTTTCCGTTGATGATCCTGCCGGTTCCTTGTTTGAGGGCTATGATAGGTGTGTTGTACTCATATATATTGATCATGCCAAATTCCACACTTAGGATTGACCTAAAATGGAAAGAGAAATGGATTTTTAATTAAGGTTGTTTTTTATTTGAGATTTGTGAACTCTTTTCCCGGTTTCCGTAAGGATCGTGACGCGGTTGTCTTTTGCCACTTTTTCCTTCGTGTAGAGGGGCTTTTGTTTTCCATCTCTGCGTTTCACTGCTGCAAACACAATTTCTCCAGTTTGATATTTCCTTGGTTTGGTTCTGCTTATATTCTCCCTGCTGATCTTGTTCCTTTGGTTCTTTCTTATTAGTTCCGTTAGGTCCTCATTCACCTTGGCCTGAAAATCGATAAGATTCTGGTAGTTTATCCTTTGAATCCTTCCCAAGAAAACGTCGCTTGGCTTTTTTTTTGGTTACCGAATGGATTGAATTGTTGTAACGGTCGACTGCTATGTTAATTATTTCCTTCATAGTGAGATCTGGGTATTCCTTCCTAAGACATCTGGTTAGTTCTATTATTGTTTAGTGTACTCTCTCTATGCTTCCGTTCACTTCGCTTTTTTGGGGTGGAGTAAGATAAAGTTCAATGCCTAATGTTTTTATATAATTTGAGATAATTGGGCTGATGAAGCTGCTCTCGTTGTCTGTTACCAGAACCTTGGGTACTGTAAAGAAGTGTAAGGCTTTTATGTGGAAGAATTTTGTGAACTTCGAAAATTTATCTACACAGGTTATGAATTTCTCGTGATCTATTTCAAAAATATCCATATGTACTATTTCGGTATGTAGGTATGGGAGTTTCTTGCATTTCCGGTTTTTGTGGGTGTCTGTCATACTTGCTGGCGTTACATATTTCGCATTTCCGGACATACTTCTTTATCATGTTGGCCATTCCTGGGAAGTAGTATTTCTCTAGAATCTGCTCCTTATTCTCTTTGTACTTTCTGTGCGCTCTGCTGTGTTCCTCCTGAATTATTCGAAGTTTATTGTCTGGATTAGTTAAGTCTTGGACTATCCTTTGGGTTATTCTGATTCTGTATTTACTAAAGTTTTTCCTATAGGTTTCCTGTAAGAGTTGTATATGGTGTTCCGGGATTTTTATGCCATTTAGAATATTTAGATTTAGTTTTTCCTTTAGTGTCTGGGTTAATTTTTCTCCTGTGATTTCCTGAAGTCCGATATAGTGTCGATGGTAATTTGGATGGGGTTCCTCGTACGCGCGTATCTCACTGCCTTCTCTAAAGACAAGTTGGTTTCGGAATACGTTTAATGGGGCTTCGCAATGTGGGATGAGATCCGAGCTATCTTCCTCTGCGCTATGCATTGTTTGCGAACTGGGTGAGGTTAGGTTATTAGCCTCCAGTTTTAGCCTCGATAGTGCGTCGGCTACTTTATTTGTCTTCCCGGGTTTGTAGACAAGCTCGTAATTGTACTCCTCTATCCTAGCCTTCCAACGTTTCAGTTTTGCGTTCGTATTCCTGTTGCTTAGTGCGAAGGTAAGCGGTTGATGGTCAGTGAATATTCTTACCTTTTTTGCGCCATATAGATAATTTCTTAGATTGTCGAGGGCCCAAACTATCGCTAACATTTCTTTCTCGTTCGTAGCGTAGTTTTCCTCGGTTTTGTTTAGTGATCTAGAAATATATGTGTTAGTTCGGTCCTTTCCAATTTCACCTTGTGAAAGTACTGCACCAATGGCAGCATTCGAAGCGTCTGTCGTGAGCACGAAAGGCTTCTCGAAGTCCGACATTAAAATGAGGATTTCTGATGATATTAAGAGTTCCTTCAGATTTTGAAAGGCTTTCAATTCTTCGGCTTTCAGTTCGATTCTGATTTTCCGTGATTGATTGACTTTTACTTGGGCCTTCATCCCCCTCGTTAGATTCGTTAAGGGCTTTGCAACCTTGGCAAAGTCTCTTATGAATCGTCGGTAGTAGGATGCCAATCCAATGAAACCTTTCAGCTCCTTTAGATTTTCTGGGGGTTTCATCCTTTGTATAGCAGTGATCTTCTTTGGGTCTGGTTTTACACCCTTGCTTGTTATGAGATACCCTAGGAACACTGTCTCTTCTTTTAAAAATTCAGTTTTATCGAGATTTACTTTTAGGTTGGCTTGTTCTAAACTTTCGAATATTGTCTTCACATTCCTTAAGAGTTCCTCTTCAGTTTTTCCAAACACTATTATATCGTCGATATATACAAAACATATTGTAACGTGTTTGCCGGTTCGCAATGATAAAACTTTTTCCGCTTTTCTATTCTATTTGTCTTTATTTAATCTTTTCACAAACAACTCGTTATCTTTTATTTATTCCCACAATATTCGACTCTTTAAATTCAATTATTCACACCTCTTTTATTCCAAACAACTTAAACAATCAATTCAACTCAATCAAATTCTTCTGTAATTCCAATTTACTATTAAAATCTCTATCCAAATCACTTTTCAACTGAATCTCTACTTAATCTCAAGTCAACTGTGTCCATGCTTTTTTTTTTTTTTAGATTAAGAAATTATTTTTATTTACCGTGTTTTATGTACAAATTGGATTAAAACTAGACTAAAACTAAAATAAAAATGTCGGCTCAACAAAAGGGGCCCAACGTATTTCAACTGACTACTTTATAATGGTTTTGTTTTTACAAAATCAGTATTATTGACAGCTTAATCTATTACATGTTAAGTAAGTAATTTTTTTTTTACAAATAATTAATAAGAACATAAAAAAAAAATATAAGTGTTGGATGTTGTTTGGTGTGCGGGATGATTACAAGGGCCTATCCCCTGTAATGTCGATGGTCGGCAGTCTTGTAGAATGTGTTGCTATGTATGATGTCGTCAAACCTGGGATCGTTGATCGCTCGGGCGCTCAGGTATCGATGATTCGGTTCTACATTTACTTGGAACAATTCCTGTATCTCCAGATTTGGATGGTCAGCAAGATTGTGCAGAAGTCTTGTTGAGAGTTGCAGCATGTATTTCTCGATTGAGATCAGTCCAGCGCTGTCGTAGATTTTTCGGTTGTTGAAAAATCTGCGTGTGTCCTTACTGTGTCCATGCTCTCAATGCTCGTAGTATTTATACCCGAGATACGAATCTAGAATCTTCCTTCCTGGCGACGATCTTACCATCTAGTGAGATTTGGATAGTTCTGGAACGTGCCTGAGGTATGTACTAGAAAATTTCTGAAGGTTCTGACAATTGCTGAATGCACTTAAATTCAGCACTAGATGTCGCTGATCGATATCTAAAATGTCTTAATGTCGCTAATACAGTTATATAACAATTCCTCTAAATGTCGCTAATGCAGTCCTCCTGAACTTGTTCGTCCCGAACCAGAGCATCTGCATTGTTTCCATGGTAACGATGTAGACGATCCACATCCTGCACACAGCCTGCATCCGCGAGAGTTTGGAGTAGTTCGGCGGCTAAGCCTCGGAGCGCAAGTGTGAGTGCAATCGATTTTTCTTCCTCGTCCCAATTGTTGACCAATGCGGCGGCTTCGAATTGCTTTCTGTATATGGGCCATGACGTTTGACCATCGAATACCGGGGGCTGCATCTCCTTTCTTCTTGGACCTTCGATTGAGCTCACACGAAGTTTTTGCCTCTTCACACCGTCGAGTTCATTGGTCACATGTTTGAATTGTTTTTTTTCCATTTCTTCGTACTGACCTCCGAATTTCACTTACAATCTCTTTTCGACATCTTCTATTTGCTGGTCGAATTTGACCTCTAGACTCTCGAGAACATGCTTTTGCTCTTCGAGCTTGGTATCGAGAGAGTTCCTGGCCTCATCGAATCTGGCATCGAGCTTGGCGTCCAGAGAGTTCTCGAAATGTTTGCTCTGCTCATCGAGTTTGGCATCCAGAGCGTTTTTCTGCTCGTCGAACTTTTAATTCTGCTCGTCCAACCTGGCGTCTAGAGTGTTTTTCTGTTCGTCGGAATTTTTACTTTGCTCACTTAATATAGCGTTCTTATGCTCGGTGAGCAGTTTCATAAGCGCGACCATGTCAATCATTGCGCTTACATTCTCCTCCTCCTCTACGTCAAATAGCTCAGTTTCGGGGTCGCCACCGTCTTCTAGCACAGCATTCTGCAGCCGGAGCACTAATTCGCTTTTTAGCCCACTGATCTGAAGATTTCTCTTGCTCAGCTCTACTTTAAACTGGACCAGGGACAAATTTTTCAATTTGCGACCCATTTCTGTTCAAATTTCAAACACTTTTTAAATCACACCACTGTTCTTTTTGTTCAGAAACTGTTTCTTGAACGTTTTTATCACTCTGAAAAAGTTTTATCCCACTTCTGACAGCAAATGTAACGTGTTTGCCGGTTCGCAATGATAAAACTGTTTCCGCTTTTCTATTCTATTTGTCTTTATTTAATCTTTTCACAAACAACTCGTTATCTTTTATTTATTCCAACAATATTCGACTCTTTAAATTCAATTATTCACAACTCTTTTATTCCAAACAACTTAAACAATTACTCTCAATCAAATTCTTCTGTAATTCTAATTCACTATTAAAATCTCTATCCAAATCACTTTTCAACTGAATCTCTACTTAATCTCAAGTCAACTGTGTCCATGCATGTTGTTTAATTTGTGTATCCACTTCTTCCCTCATGTTGATGGGATATGGGTAGGATTTTGTATAAATGGCCTTATCCGTGGATGTTTTTATTCCTATGTCGATAGTTTCTTCATTATTAACAGCTCCGAAAATGTTTCTGTGTTTATTTACTATGGCTCTAATCTGTTCTTTTACTCTATTATTCAAATGGCTGTCTCTAATTTCTAAATTGTTCACTTGTTTAGATTCTTTTTCTTGTAGTGGTATTCTAATATTGGGTTTTATTTTCACTCTTACAAGCTACACATTAGATTAAATTATAAAATGTTATAATTTTAAGATCACATTTTATAATTTAATCTAATGTGTAGCTTGTAAGAGTACGCAGATTGAACCAGGAGAATTGAGCGTCGCGGGGCTTGCGAGCGCGGAGCGTCTGATAGTGCGTCAGATACAACGAACAGCTTATGGAGCCGATATAGACAAGCTGCGACGCAACCAACCTATTGATACAAATAGTAAGATTTACAAGCTCACACCATACCTCGACGAATCTGGAATTCTCCGCATCATGGGCCGAATCGATGCCGCGAAGACAGTGCCATTTTCCGCGAGACGTCCTATCATACTGCCGAAGTCCCATAGAGTGACGAGACTTCTCATAGATCAATTTCATAGGCGATAGGGCCACCAGGGTGATGACACAGTGGTGAACGAGATTAGACAGAGCTTCTGGATAGTTGGTCTACGGGATGCCGTAAGGATAGTGAAGAACGAGTGCCAACAATGCCGCAACCGATGTGCCAAACCGTCACCGCCGTTGATGGGACAGCTGCCGGAGGATCGCATCACGCCGCACGTCAGACTATTCACGTTTACTGGTCTCGACTATTTTGGACCCGTCGCCATAACCATCGGCCGCCGACGAGAAAAGAGATAGATCGCCCTCTTCACGTGCCTGACTATACGAGCCGTACACTTTGAAATTGCTGCAGACTTATCAACCGACGCGTGCATTTTATGCATACGTAATTTCGTCAACCGAAGAGGAGTACCGGTACGCATAAGGAGCGACAACGGGACCAACTTCGTGGGCACCAAGAATGAACTACGCAACAACAGCATATTCGACAACGACGTAATGAAAGCTGAACTTGGCGCCAAAGGCATCGAATGGGTGTTCAATCGTCCTGCAAACTCCCACGCTGGAGGATGCTGGGAACGGCTCGTGCAGTCCATCAAGCGGGTCCTGTCGCGAACTTTGTCCGAAGTCGCACCGAGGTTCGAGACTTTGCAGAGCGTGCTGATAGAGGCGGAGAATATTGTCAACAGCCGGCCTTTGACGCACCTACCCGTCTCTGCTGAGGACGAAGGACCGCTCACTCCAAATCATTTCATCTTGGGGTCGACCAGTTCAACCCAGACGCCAGGTCTAGTCAGCGACAGGGCTCTGTGTCTTCGGAAGCAATGGAGAATCGCTCAACAGCTTAAGGACCCGTGGTGATGTCGTTCTCGTGTGCGACGTAGACGTGCCAAGGAGCCAGTGGACAAGAGGAAGAATCGTGAACGTGTTTCCCGGAACAGATGGTCAGGTTCGTTCGGATGACCGGAGTCATCCAAAGGCCTGCGGTGAGACTCGCTGTGTTAGATGTATGTGAGGCTTCTCCTCGAGATTCGGGCGCCTCACGGGGGGTGGGATGTCACGAAGTCTTCAGCACTTTGAAAATGTAACGCTTGCCTTAGGCGCTGGTCCACGATTTCACTATGCGAACAGATCTTTAAGCTGTCAGTTTAAAGTCGTTGTTCTCTTTTGGAACAACTGTCAGATTATTATAATTCAATCGTCATTCAATCGTCAACCGTCAGAGCAGAGTGAAGTCGTGGACCAGGTGCCAGCAAGTAAGTAAATATTGAAATACGAAATATGTAAAATTATATTGTTACGAATTCATTCCAGAAAATAAACTTATCAAACAGATTTGTTCATTTTTGGCACCGTGCAAACGGTTGACGACAGTATCTTTAAACGACTAATTTCGTCGATAATTTAGCAGACGACTGTTTCGGGTTCGAAAGAAATTTTTGGTTTTTATTTAAAAATCGGACATTATAAACATTATTTATTATTTTATAGAGAATACAGATAACAAATGAGAAACAATTTAGTTGTTTGGTCCAAGAAATGGTTAGCAAAATCTTTTACCAAAGGGTTTAGTGAAAGTAAAATAAGTCCAATGGATTCGATTTTGTTTTTAACAAGCATTGGATCTCATATTGCTAAGAGTTCTTTCTCATGGATCTGAGTTGCATTTTTATATATTCCTCTTCGTCGCTGCTTGAAAAAAAAAATTGCTAAGCTATTCATCGTTTAAATTTTTTTTTTACTTTCTCCTCACAATAACCTTTTCCCTGTAGGTTACTTTTAAACTCGGATTCTCTAATAATAAGTTCAAGACCCTTGCCTTCTAAAAAAAACTAAACAATTATCAGAAGAATCTCTAGAAATGCTGATTTCCGGGAATCCTGTTGTAGTACGATGTGTTAATGACACACACACCGATTACACGTATATATGAGTATCATTGTCTGTATATAAGATATCGGTCAGTTGCTGGCGAGACCTCACCACGAGGAGTCGGTAAGAGACAAATAAAGACATCTCCCGTTTTAATTGTTTTATTTCAATCGCTCGGACACTGCATGGTGGCAGCGGTGGGATCAGGAAAAGAAAGTAAAGACATAAGTGAGCAAAATGCCAGACCCAGCAACCCTAGGAGTCCAAGCTACAGGTACGCAAGCTACAGTCAGTCAATTCACAGTGCAAGCGCCATCACCATTCTCCTTCAGAAGAATGGCCGAGATGGAAAAACCGATTCGCCAGATTCCAAATAGCTTCAGATTTGGCTAAGAGGCTACAAGAGGAACAGGTAAATACCCTTATTTATATAATGGGCGAACAATCCGAGGATATTTTCTTATCACTCGCTCTAAGTGATGAGAATAAAAGAAAATATGCTGAGGTACTTAAGGCCTTTGAAAATCATTTTATTGTGCGGCACAATGTGATCTATGAGAGGGCTAAGTTCAATTCGAGATGTCAGGAGGAGGGCGAAAAGGTGGAAGATTTTATTACATCATTGTACATGTTGTCAGAAAACTGTAAATATATGGGCTTGCGAGATGAAATGATCAGGGACCGCATAGTTGTTGGTGTAAAAGTCAAACGACTCTCCGAGAGACTACAATTAGAACCTAACCTCATACAATCAAAAGCAATTCAAACAGTAGGTACGTCAAAGTGAAGCCGTCCACAAACAGCAAAAATAAGTTTCGGCTACATCATCTGTCTGTGCGGTGAAGAGTTACACTGAAAATCTATCTCACTCTAGATTTATAATAATTCAATCGCCTAATGCAGCCTCACATTGGGTAGAACAAAAAGGCTTGTTTCGATTGGTTACAACACAATGAACATTACTCTTTATTTAAGTCTCTTTTATACAAAAATTCTGCTAACCTAAGCATTAAAGGTGCGACAAATGAACAGGTGCAAAAAGCAAAACAAAAATTTGCTTATGTTGCAATTTACATAAGTCATTGCTTTACTATTCTAAAGAAAATATGCTTATTTTGCATTTTACCGAAATTATATATTTTTTGTTGATGTCATCAACATTTTGCCTCCTCCGGTGTTGTTTGCCAAGTAATCTCAAAACGGTGCTCCGGTATGTTCTTGTGATCTCTCAACTCAACGTTAGCAGAGTGGTTGATGGTCGTGGGCCGACTGGATGGAAATTTCTCCGAGGGTTGTTTCAACTTTTGAACTCCGCCGTCTTCGGGTTTCCTGATGTTGTCTTCTATTGGCAGCAAACATACTTTGGCTATTGGTCGCTTGAATGTTCCCTTTTCTGTCTTGACTGTTATTACTCTTGTCAGTTGGTCTACTCCTTTGTGAACTTCAATAATTCTTCCTAGAGGCCACTTCGATGGTGTCAGTAGCTCATTTTTCAGCAGCACCAGTTGACCAATCTCCAAATTATTTGCTGATTGTTTCCACTTAGATCGTTGTTGAATGCTGTTTATATAGTCCACGTACCACCGGTTGCAAAAATCTTGTCTGATTTTTTGAATCAACTTCCACCTCTTTAAACTACTTTCTGCCAAATCGAAAATGACATCATGTCGTGGTGCTATCAGTGGCGATCCAATGATGAAATGACCTGGTGTTAGCGCATCAAGATCTTCAATGTTGTCTGTTAATGGGCAGAGTGGTCTCGAATTCAAACATCCTTCTATTTGGACTAGGACTGTATTCATCTCTTCATATGTCAATTTCTGCTCCCCTATGATGCGATTCAAATGGTATTTTACTGATTTCACTCCAGCTTCCCAGAGTCCACCAAAATGTGGAGCTCCCGTTTCATCTCGTCTGTGTGTCATTTGGTAGTGGTTTTCGCACATTTCATCTTCTGCAGACTTGATCCTCGCAGTTGGTACTTCTTCTAGCTCCCAAAATTTCTTCAAGCCTTCATCTTCACTGCACACACTGATACACGACGTTGAGTTTATTAACTTGTACGTGCTTCCTTGGAGTTGTGGTGGTGATGGCTGGTCCCGATAGTATCCAGCCAAACCTTGTATTTTGTGCCATTGGAGTATTAGCTGGACCCTTGATTAATCCATGCGTCAAAAGTTGCGGCAGAATGTCTGATCCTATCAGCAATTCAATCTCCTTCGGTTGTTCGTACCATGGATCCGCCAATTTTAACCCTTGAATGTGTGGCCACTGGTTCGGTGTAAATTGTTCTAGTGGCAGCCTTGATGTTATAACTGGCATTACTAGAGCTTCTACGTTCAAGTTGATCTTTACGTCGTGAATCGACTGAAGGGTAAGGTGACATGCTGCTATGATTTGTGTAGCATGATCGTTGATTCCATTGATCTTTGACTCATACTTGACCAACGGTACCTTTATTTGACGTGCTAACTTCTCCGTCACGAAGCAAGACTGAGACCCTTGATCAATCAGAGCTCGTACAAGTTTACCTTGTCCTCCAACGCATATATTCACCATGGCTGTGGCTAGCAATACCATCCTGTTAGTATGACATGTTGTGGTGACTCGTGCTGTCATTGTTGCGTCTTCACTAGTTCTTCCTTCTCCCACCAAGACGGCTTTATTCTCACCTCGAGGGAAATGAAGCAAGGAATTATGCTGTTGTATGCATATTTTGCAACCCTTCTTCGTTAAACACTCTTTTGCCGAATGTCCGTCTCGTAAACAGTTGAAACACAGCTTGGACCTCTGGACCATCTCCATACGGTTTTTCGGCTTCATACTCAGGAACCTTTTGCAGTTGAACAGTTGATGAGATTCACTGCACACAACGCATTTTGACTGAGTGAAGGTTGCCACATGGTTTTTTGTGGATGCTGTTTTGGTTGGTTGGGACTGGTGCTCACGGTTGAATTCACGACTGCCTTCCAATCCTCGGAATCTTCCCTCGATGAAATCAAAAAATTCACTAAGCCTTGGGATTTCTGTTGACGTTCCTCTTGACTGTTGATACAATTTTCTCGATTCTGGGTCAAGTTTTGGATGCAGCAACTCAATGACTAATGGATCCCAGGAGCTTACGTCAACTCCTAAATTGTTAATGCCATACAGGATTTCCCTTGACGTATCCAGGATGGTTTTTAAATCTAACGAACTTTCATTACGAACTGGTTTCAAGGTCAACAATTTTTGGATGTAGTTTTTGACCAATGCTGCGGGATTTTGAAACCTTTTTGTCAATAATTCTACAGCCGTTGCATAATTGCTTGACGTTGGTGACAAGTGATTGACAATCCTTGCTGCTTCTCCTCTTAGATTGCCTTTCAAGTATTGAATGCGTTCGACATCGTTTAATGACCCATTATTGTGAACTAATCGTTCGAATAGTTCCCAAAATGGTATCCACTCGTCATACCTTCCGCTGAATACTGGAATGCTTATGGTTGGAAGCTTGATTTCCCTCTGTGCTGGAGCTTGTGGAGTGACTACCTCCAGTTGCTGTTGCCGTTGCTCTGCCTCTTGATTTGAATGTATGCATCTTGATACATCTGCTCCAAATCGACGAACTCGTTACTGGACACGTACTCCTGCTCATAATCAGCTTCTTCCAATGATGACATTATCTCCTCATTCATTGCCGCCAACCTTGTCCAGCATTCTTTTAACTGACCCAACTTGAATCCGAGGTACACTGTATTTTGAGTCAAATCCAGGTTGTTCAACTTATTAAATCTTGCTGGACACTTCATGTTGTCAGCTGACTTTTTCGTTCTTTCTGATGTACTACTACTTGATGATTGTATTGCTTGAATGTCGGCATCGGTACGAGACGGCATCGACGGAGGTTGCGTTGTCTTTTAAAACTCATCCAATTTTGCCTTTAACGTAGCTTTAATGTCGAGATACCTGGCTTCGAATTGACTAAAATATTTCTTTGCGAAATAGTCATGCGTCGGGTTTGTTTTTCTCAGCTCTTCCAAATGTCCGTTGTTTATTTGGAAGTCTATCCAATATTGCTCTAACTGCTCCAGCCTGTCTGTAAAGTACTTTACAGAGTACCGGGATTTCCCATCCTTCTTGAGATTAGTCCATAACGTACGGACTTCTTCCGAAATTAGCGTTTGATTCAACGCGATTTCCTCGATTTCACTCATGTTGATTTTTACTTGCACTTGTTAACACTTCCCCTTTTTTTTATGATGGTATTGGTCCTGTACCAATACTAACACTCACTTTACACTAGTCCGGCTAATCCAGCTCGAAGGACCATGAAAATCTATCTCACTCTAGATTTATAATAATTCAATCGCCTAATGCAGCCTCACATTAGGTAGAACAAAAAGGCTTGTTTCGATTGATTACAACACAATGAACATTACTCTTTATTTAAGTCTCTTTTATACAAAAATTCTGCTAACCTAAGCATTAAAGGTGCGACAAATGAACAGGTGCAAAAAGCAAACAAAAATTTGCTTATGTTGCAATTTACATAAGTCATTGCTTTACTATTCTAAAGAAAATATGCTTATTTTGCATTTTACAGAAATTATATATTTTTTGTTGATGTCATCAACATACACAGCATCGCGAAATACATTTAAGCAAGCCGCAATACCCCCGCACTCTTTTGAGCGACGTAAACAGTGTCCGTGGTGTGGAGGAAGAGCGCACGAAAAAGAGAAATGCCCAGCATAGGGAAAACGGTGCAATCACTGCAACAAGTTAAATCATTTTCGTCGTTTGTGTAGAGGCAGCAGAGTGGCAGTAAATGGAGTATCAGAAATGGATAGTGACGACAGCGGAGGGAGCGAACTGATATCTTTCTTGGGTAATGTGGATAGCGGAAACTCATACAACAATAACAACGAGCAGCGGTGGACGGTGCAAGTGCATGTGAATAAGATCAACTGCATATTTGTTGCCGATACCGGTCAATACCCCTACAATTATACAAACTAACGTTTTCTAAATTTGAGTTAAATCGGTCAGATCGTTCGCTAAGTGGGCCAACAGGAGAAATGCTCAAAGTGTCAGGAATGTTTAGTGCGAAAATTGAGTGGAAAAATAGTTCTGTCAAAGATGTGGTATATGCAATAGCAGATCTCAAAAAGGCTCTCCTAGGCATTGACACATGTGAGAAATTAAATATTATCAACCGGGTGAACACAGTGAGGGTCAACGAGGAAAAGGCAAAGGGTTCCAACGTAAACAATATAGTCGAACGTATTGGCAATCAATTTCCCAAAATATTTCAGGGTATTGGTTGTCTTCCAGGTGAGTACGAAATAAGGCTTAGGGCTGGATATACACCTTATGCCATACATGCAGCACGCTTGAAGGTCATTGAAGCAGTGGACAAGCCAACGGAATGGTGCGCCCCAATGGTAATCGTATCGAAACTTGATGGAGATATCAGAATATGTGTCGATTTGTCGAAGCTAAACGAAAATGTGCATCGGGAAATACATCCTATGCCGGTCGTCGAACATTCCTTTGCGCAACTGAGAGGAGCCAAGTATTTTTCAAAGCTGGACAAGAAAGCAAGCTTCTGGCAAGTTAAACTAGCTTCTAAATCAAAGTTTTTAACAACCTTTCTTACACCCTTTGGCAGGTTTTGCTTTCTCCGATTGACTTTTGGTATCTCATCAGCTCCAGAACATTATCAAAAGAAAATTCAACAATTGCTGTTTGGGTTGGAAGGGGTGATATGTCATATGGACGACATTCTACTGTTTGGTGAAGCAGTGGAGGAGCACAACAAGCGTCTGCATGCGGTTCTGGAAAGACTTCACCAAAATGGTGCAACACTAAATCAACAGAAGTTTTTTTTTTTTTTTTTCCCCGGGGTAGGTGAAAATCTTGCATAGACACTATGAGGACAGACGTGTGCTCATAGGTGCACAGATAATGAATCTATACAGATGTCTCACCACCATACAAAAAAATTAAACCATTTTTTCTCTTAGCTGACAAACAGCTTTTAGAAAACAAAGGTGATAAGGGAGAATGTACATATGTATGTATATTTGGCACGGCAGCTCATGGAGAGCCAAGGCCTAGCTTCTCACAACCATTCATGTTGTGCGTGTTATATTCTTCGCACGAATGGAAGGGACCTACAGTTTAATGCCGACTCCGAACGGCGAATTGAGAAGCTTTTCATGACAGATTGTACTCTTGCAGGTTTGTCATTCCTGCGAAGAGGTGGTGCCGCGAAAAAACTTTTGGTGGTTTTTTGAGAATCGAACCTGTGTCTCTCGCTTAGCAGTCCAACGCACTAACCACTAAGCCACGGCGACCAGCCAGCCAGCCAGGGAGAATGAAGGAGCAGTAAATATTAAGGTGTCTTCAAAGATACTGACACCGCCTCCTTTGGCTGTTCCAGAGCCGTCCGCGAAGATCGAGACAGACTCATTAGAGGAACTAGCGCTGACTCCAGGCGTTTTATGCGGTATTGCGGGTTTGTTTCAATCAAATCTTATATCATGCCGTTTGTCCAAGCAATATACCTATGAAAAAACTTGAGATTGAGGTATATAACTGTCTTGATATATGCACAGAGTTGCAACTAAACGTAAGAGCTATTTTTTGTGATCAAGGACCTACAAATCGTTGTAAACTCAATCTAAACGAACAAAACTGTTACTTCATTTTCAAAGATAAATCCGTATATGGAATGTATGACATTCTACACCTTATTGAAAGTATTCGGAACAACTTGCTAAAATACAATTTGACCACTTCTGATGGATTTGTAAGTTGGAAGGTAATGGAATACCGGTATAACACAGAGAAAAATAGTACTACCAAAATATGTCCGAAACTTACATCAGCACACATAGAACCTACTGAGTTCCAAAAAATTAATGTGAAGTTGGCTGCACAAGTCCTAAGCAGATCGGTAGCTTGTGGAATTGAAGCCTTAATCAATCTGAATAAATTTCCAGACCATATAGCCCAGTTTTCGAAATCAACAGCAGAATTTCTCAAAAAAATAAATCGGCGTTTTGATCTGCTAAATGAAAAACCAGCACTTATATGGAACGATAAAAAATTTGATTTTATACAAGAAATGCAACTCTGTATATGGTACTTAACATTCAACCAATTAACGCAAAAAATAGATCATTCTGTTTCAAAGGTTTGTCCTTAACAATTGAAAGCATTTTAAGAATAAGAGGAACATTATTTATGGAGCATAATGATTGATATAACATTTATATAACTAAATTCAATCAGGATCCATTAGAAAACTTATTTGGTAAAATAAAAGCGTGGAGTATAAATAAAAGTAATCCCAGTGTTTCCGAATTTGGCTCCTTGCTAGCCAAACTCTTATCGTTAAAATTCTTATTAAATACTAAATGTTCTAACTGCGAAGAAGACGATTCGGAATATCTAGAAGTGGATTGGAATGCTATTTATTATTTTTGACAGGTACGAACTACAAATTATAAACAGAACATAGAGAAAGTAATGACAAGCGAAAGGTGGGTGGTGATGTTAAATACGCCCAAATGAAGGGATCCGCTGCCCGTGCACAGTTGACTAAAATTTGTCCTCATAAACTAGAATCGCAGTTTCAAATTAGAAAGCCGTTTATTAGATGTTGACGATCAGAATGAAAATACTCAAAATCAAAAATTTGCACAGTACATGTACAGCAGAAGACACTCAAATGCACGCAACCATTTTCAACCGTATGCGCGATCTTATGTACATATATGTATGCGAGGGTCAATGGCAACGACCCTTAATACACCATTCAACAGGACAACGGGCTGGCATCGGCAGTAACGCACTCCACACACGCACAGGAAAAGAATAAAATGTTTCTCCTTCTTTTTTGTTGTTGGCTGCAACAGATGGAGTGAAGGGAGGAGAAGATTTTTCGTAAGAAGTTAAAGCTTTTCAGAAAGCTTTTTTTAAGTGGATTTCGTTTTCATACATCATTTCTTCCCATATGAATGAGACATCTGTATATGTAGATTCATTATCTGTGATAGTAGTGTGAGATTCTTACTCATTAAAAAATACCTCCCTTCGATGTAAATTTGTTAGTTAATGCAACTAAGTAAGGACTTATCAAGCAATTTTTTTATCACGATATAGAGACGATTGGCAGGTGCCTTTCCACTAAAAGTTCCTGCTAGTTCCGCTATTTAGGAGCGGTTAATTTTTATCGTGCTAAGTCCAAGGGTTTGGTCCTTTGTAGACGGCGCAGTACATTTCTTTCGTCCAGAAGTTGTAGAACTGTGGCTGAGTTCCAAAACGTAAAAAAAATGCGCATTGGGAATGTATCACTGCCATTGTGATGCGTTGTTACGATGTTTTCATTTTGCGATGCATCACGATGCTTTAAATTTTTTTACGTTTTGGAACGGCTAGTGCAAACAATAAAAATATCTAAGAAAACAGCAGCGGTTATATATTTAAATGCTTTAATGAATAATTTGGGCTCATATAATGGCAGTATATTAAAGCATGTTTTCGGCACAAAAAAGAAAAAATTAACCTGTAAAATATCGCTAATTTCTTCATTCGTAAATAAAAGAAGATATATTCCAGTTAACACTTTAAACGTTTTTTCAAAGTTATTAAGTCCTATCCCGATAATGTTTTTCTCTCCCATTTTCGCATGAAAAGAAGAACATTTCTTCGCTGTGCTTAAAAAAATAAAACACTTAACTTACTTTTTTAAGGCCTTGAGCGGATGTTAAAAGCCGTGTGTAAATTTTCAGAAACTGGCAGACTGACTTACTCTTTGCAGCAACGCTTATATGTAACGCTCTGGAAGCTTGCCAATCAGTGCAGTTTTCGAGAGGTATCTGATCGATTTGGGATTGGGAAAGGAACAGTGCACAGAGTTTTTAGAAGCACAATAGCAAGCATATTAAAATTAAAGAAGCGTATAATTAAATCGCCTAAGAGTGAAGAATCGCAACATAAAAGTATTGAAGAATTTGAGCAAAAACGTTCTAATCCATTCCCCTTTGTATTGGGATGTTTGGATGGAACTCATTTTAAAATTCCCTCCCCAAAAGAAGATTCTTCTAGTTACTATAACAGAAAAGGGACACACTCAATAATCATGCAGGTATGAAAATTTATTTTGAAATTCTGGGGTTTCTTTTATGAACTTTTCTCAACAGGGCGTATGTGACAGCAACCTAGTTTTTGTGGATGCCTTCGTTTGTTACCCAGGTTCGTGATAGTAGTGTGAGATTCTTACTCATTAAAAAATACCTCCCTTCGATGTAAATTTGTTAGTTAATGCAACTAAGTAAGGACTTATCAAGCAATTTTTTTATCACGATATAGAGACGATTGGCAGGTGCCTTTCCACTAAAAGTTCCTGCTAGTTCCGCTATTTAGGAGCGGTTAATTTTTATCGTGCTAAGTCCAAGGGTTTGGTCCTTTGTAGACGGCGCAGTACATTTCTTTCGTCCAGAAGTTGTAGAACTGTGGCTGAGTTCCAAAACGTAAAAAAAATGCGCATTGGGAATGTATCACTGCCATTGTGATGCGTTGTTACGATGTTTTCATTTTGCGATGCATCACGATGCTTTAAATTTTTTTACGTTTTGGAACGGCTAGTGCAAACAATAAAAATATCTAAGAAAACAGCAGCGGTTATATATTTAAATGCTTTAATGAATAATTTGGGCTCATATAATGGCAGTATATTAAAGCATGTTTTCGGCACAAAAAAGAAAAAATTAACCTGTAAAATATCGCTAATTTCTTCATTCGTAAATAAAAGAAGATATATTCCAGTTAACACTTTAAACGTTTTTTCAAAGTTATTAAGTCCTATCCCGATAATGTTTTTCTCTCCCATTTTCGCATGAAAAGAAGAACATTTCTTCGCTGTGCTTAAAAAAATAAAACACTTAACTTACTTTTTTAAGGCCTTGAGCGGATGTTAAAAGCCGTGTGTAAATTTTCAGAAACTGGCAGACTGACTTACTCTTTGCAGCAACGCTTATATGTAACGCTCTGGAAGCTTGCCAATCAGTGCAGTTTTCGAGAGGTATCTGATCGATTTGGGATTGGGAAAGGAACAGTGCACAGAGTTTTTAGAAGCACAATAGCAAGCATATTAAAATTAAAGAAGCGTATAATTAAATCGCCTAAGAGTGAAGAATCGCAACATAAAAGTATTGAAGAATTTGAGCAAAAACGTTCTAATCCATTCCCCTTTGTATTGGGATGTTTGGATGGAACTCATTTTAAAATTCCCTCCCCAAAAGAAGATTCTTCTAGTTACTATAACAGAAAAGGGACACACTCAATAATCATGCAGGTATGAAAATTTATTTTGAAATTCTGGGGTTTCTTTTATGAACTTTTCTCAACAGGGCGTATGTGACAGCAACCTAGTTTTTGTGGATGCCTTCGTTTGTTACCCAGGTTCGTGCCATGATGCTAGTGTGTGGCGTGATAGTCCACTGCAAAAGGCTATACGAAGTCACGATATAAAAATACCACCAGAATGTCATCTGCTTGGGGACTCAGCTTATCCTCTTGATATTAACCTAATGGTCCCATACAGAGATTATGGTCATTTAAAGCCAGAACAAACACGATTCAACTATTGTCATAGTTCCACTCGCGTATTCATTGAGCAGGCATTTGGGGTTTTAAAAAAGAAATTTCGAATTCTGAACATTGGGCCGTATGCATAAAAGCTAGTAAATGCTTCTACTAGACAATTTTTAAGTAAATGCTTAATTTTCGTATGCATAAAAAGTAAGTAAATGCTGGAGAACAAGCATTTACTAGGGGACATAGTACTTACTAGTTTTGGTGGATTCACTAGTAAATACTTTTTTTCGTATGCATACAAACTAGTTAGTACTTATTTTTTGTAGTATTTACTGGACTTTTTTCAAGTTGGTGAATAGCAACTTGAAAATTTGCAAGCAAATACTTACATATTTATGTTAAATACGAAATTTTTCAGTTTTATTCGTAAATTTCTGATAATTCCCAAATTATTCAATCGCTTCATTTACTGAACTAGCCATATTTGTACGTGTTAATTTCGACATTCATGGCATTTGAAGATGAACCGAAAAGAGTTGGTCTTGAAGTGAATGAGGTCAAAACTCAGTATATGTTGTCAACAGATTAAACAGGATTAGTCTACGGAATAGGACAGAGCTATTGACAACTATAACTTTGAAGTAGTCGTAGTTAAAGAGGACAAAGTTGCTCTACATCTACAGAAGGCTGATCTTACCAGTCCTACAATATTGCGCCGAGTGCTTTATACTTTAAAAAAAAAAAAAAACAGAGCAGATATTGAACTCCTGCAGGAGAAAAATTTGTCGTTGGAGATTAAAATCTCCATTAAAATCTCGAGAACTGGAAGCAGGGCGGCGGGGTTTGAAATGGTTGGAAGGCTGCACTATATCAGGCAGAGAATTCACAGGTCGAGAGCCTGATAGGTTATTCAAGTTATTCAAACTTCGAAAAGGAAGGATGCCAGCCGTTTATTCTGTTGCACAATTTAAAAACACAAGACCTACACTTGGACGGAATTTCTTTCATATCACATATGAAGAGCAGTTCAGAGCAAAATGTGATGGACTTGGCAAATACAGTAGCACTAAGCTAGTCGCGAGCTTTCGACTGAACTGTCACGAAGAATGCGTTAATTACCTAGGAGGTGAAGAACATGAACATCTGTTATAATGTTATTAAGTATTTTTCCCGATTTGTTCCATGGCCCGTCAGCGCAACATGGATTTTATCTGCAAGCTCATATTTCGGTTCAGATTTTATCTTATTAATAAAGGATTTTAAAAATTAACACGAACTTCATTCCAATTTTGGCTGAAGCTTCAATATTTGTCATGACTATTACATACTTGCAACTTTAAAAGGGTTGCCTAAAAAGATTGATTCCAATACAAAAATTACAGAAACGTAAACATACCGGCCAATAAAATTTGGAACTGAGCGTTTGCCAAGAGTATTTAAGTTATTCGTAGTACATACTAGAAGTTTTGGATGAACTAGTAGTATTTACTTGAATGAATCCAGTATTTACTAGAAGTATTTGCTATCAAGTCGAAACTAATTTTTATGCATATTAAATCTAGTAAATACTTCAAATATTAGCTTCTACTAGTAGAACTAGTATTTACTGGGACCTTTTACTACTAGTATATACTTAAGTTTTATGCATACGGCCCATTGTGCCTATGCAAAATGTTTCTTTTGCTAAGCAAATCGTTGTGACATGTGTTATTCTTCATAACTTTATAATTACGCACGAAACACCAGATAACCGAGACTAAAACTCCGTAAATTCTCATGCAAACGAAGACTATTCACAAAATGAAAACATTCCTGTTGCAAACAATGAAGCTAAGCTTAAGAGGGAACAATTAACCACACTTTTCTCGGCCTAAAATGTTGTTAACAACATCAATTAAAGAAAATAACTTTACTTGCATTCAAAATTTATTATCAATAAACAAAAAAAAACAAAACAAATTCACTACGAAATTAAATAACATTTCATTTCATGTATGTAAGTTAAATTCAGTTAAATGGCAGTAAAATTTAGCAGATCACATTTCCAGCAAAGATTTAAGATAACCTTGTATGTCTCGCATCTCTTCCACTCTCTCCTTGTCCACTTTCAGTCTCTCATGTTCAATTTCTATTTGGGAAATTCTGGGAAGATCCTCAAAATTGATTGGTGCACTTGCCTCCAAATCACGGTTTTTTCCTTTTTTTTTTGATATGAACTCCTGTTCAAAATCAAGTCGTGTTCTTATTAATATTTTTATACATATTTTTAATTATATATATTTTTAATCAACGAAAATATCTTAATAAGTAATAATTAAGCTTAAAATCATAAAATCTTACGAATTCGGCGATGCTTCAATTTTTTGGCGGAATATAAAAATTGCTGTCAAATTACATCGCATCACAATAATTCATAATGCGTTGTTTCTCTTTTGTTTGCGCAGCGGTTTCTTTCGTGATGCGTTTTGGAACGCGATACATCGCATCACTGCTATACATTGGCGATTTGGAACGCTTTACATTGCAGTACTGCGCTAGTACTGCAATTTGGAACTCAGCCTGTATTATTAACGTGTTCGTTAAGTCGATTTTTGTGCTTTCGCGCGAAGCTTTGAGTTTCATCTTCTACAGTAGGAATTCCAAGATCTCTGTGAATATCATAATTTCTTATGTACCACGGTGCGTGGACAATTTCTCGTAGCACTTTATTTTCAAAAGTTTGTAAAATATTGGCGTTTGTTTGTTTGGTACAACCCCAGAGTTGTATACCATATGTCCATACCGGCTGTAGCACTTGCTTGTATAAAAGCAACTTGTTCTCAGTTGTAAGCTTGGAGTATTTCCCAAGTAATCAATACATTTCTCTGTATTTTATATCTAGTTCTTTACGTTTCTTTTTCACGTGCGACTTCCATTTTAGTTTTGCGTCAAGTGTCATTCCGAGGTATTTAGCCTCGTTTGCAAAGGGGATACGAACCGAGTTTATGAAGATAGGCAAGCTGTTCGTTTTCTTATATGTGAAGTTTACATGAACAGATTTGGTCTCGTTAAGGGCGATCCGCCATGTCTTTGAGGGATGGCCGGAAAAGAAAAAATTGACTCTGGAAGTACAAAGGTACTGGAACGATCGCTACAGCCTTTCTATTTGCGACAGCCTTCTTATTCAGGGAAGCCGGATTGTGACTCCCCCAAAAATTCGACTACCGATTCAAGAAAAACTCCACGAAGGCCATTTGGGAAAAGCCGTTCAAGGGCACGACAGACGGTTTGGTGGCCTAACTGCAGCAACGATATCGAAACCTTTTTACGGAAATTTGACATCTGTGTTCAGAACAAATCACATAGGCATGAACCACTGCATCCTTCGGAAATTCTTGAACGTCCGTGGCAAATTGTGGCAATGGACATATGTTCGTTAAAGGGCAAGGAATATCTCTTAGTAGCGGACACCTTTTCACGTTACCCGGAAATAGCAGGGTTGGAAAATTTATCATCGTTGTGCGTTGTGAATCACCTTAAGTCCGTATTTGCAAGGCATGGAATTCCTGAAACAGTTCGCAGTGACAACGAACCTCAATTCGCCTCGTCAGATTTTACAAAGTTTTCCCAACAATGGAATTTCACGCAAGTTACATCAAGCCCCAGATATCCGCAGAGCAATGGATTTATAGAAGCGATGGTAAAAACAATTAAAACACAGCTAAAAAAGAGTGGCGATCCGTCCTTGACACTGATGGAATACAGAGCTACACCGATTTCAAATGGTCACAGCCCAGCCGAGTTGATGATGGGAAGACGAATAAAAACTCTAATTCCAACTTCGAGACGTAACCTTCAGCCAACGTCAGTAAACAACAAGGAACATTATAGAACGGAAAAAAACGGACGAGTAAAACAAGCAACAGACTACAATAGACATCATGGGGTTCGACAGAGAGAAGCATTCCAACCAGGCGATACAGTTTGGGCTCGAGATATAAAGCAGTGGGGAACAATTGTGCAGCAAGGCCCGCTTCCAAAATCTTATACAGACAGACAGAGAGAAGCATTCCAACCAGGCGATACAGTTTGGGCTCGAGATATAAAGCAGTGGGGAACAATTGTGCAGCAAGGCCCGCTTCCAAAATCTTATACTGTCAATACACAGACAGGATGCCTACGTCGAAATTCTTTTTATTTGACAAAATCGAACCGCGGGTCTCCACTTTATGAACCAGGACTGGAACCGCCGACCCAGGATGTAGAAGGACAGCAAACAACATTTTCCCCGGCACAACAACAAAATACACTCCATTCCGAGAAGCCGAGCAATCAAGTAACAACATCGGAACCACACTATGTAACCAGAAGTGGACGGGTGGTTAAACAACCAGAAAGGTGGGCAGACGCTATGTAGGTATTCAATTCACATTGAAATTAGTTATCATAATCATATTATTATACTATTAATTTTTTTCCCCTTCTTTTCGTTGACTAATCATAATCATAATCACATATTGTTATTATTATAATAAAAATACTTTAAGTTGCCCTAAAAAAAAATAAAAATAAAAAATTATTAAAACAAAGAGGCAAATTTTCGGGGATAAATTCGAATAAAAAAAAAAAAGATAGTTGGGACGTCCTTTGTGTGCAACTGAATTCATTGGGGACGTGCAATAAATCTGCGGATCAGTGGAAAAAGGTATGCATACATATGTTAAAGTTTCAGAAATTTCTTTGTATTTTTTTAATTTTTTGTTCGTATGAAATTGATGTAAGTAATCGAGGCGGTATTTTGACTGCGCACATAACACGAATTTGTTTTTATAGGAATTGCTAACTGTCGAGCCCATGACTCAATCGAAAGTTGTGCAGTACCATACGGGCATAAATTATTATCCCTGCAGCTTGTGGAGTGGTACTGAGCCCAACTTTAAGACACCGGAACACTGACTTCAAAACACCATTTAGTCGCTCCACACAATTTCCTGCTTTGGCATGGATTGTGTTAAATTTACGCTCTTCCTTGCTCGAAGAAGCCCGGTAAGGTGTCATCACCCAAGGACGCAGTGAATAGCCGGAATCACCTAGGGACAATTATAAAAGCATATTTGTTATAATTTATATGCATGAACATACCTAACAGCCACGCTTGCTCTCCATGAGTTTCATAGCGCTGATCCAGGATCGCATTTAGTCGGGATGCTTCCCATATGTAGGCATCGTGGGAAGCACCACCGAACCTCGCAAATCCCCCAAAAATTTTCAGATTATAATCACATATCAGAAAAGAAAAAATATATATTAAGTTGTGTTAATAATAAACAGAAAAAAATTCTGACCAACTGAACATTCTTGGAATGGTAGCCTTTGCGATTCAGGTAGCAGCTTCCCACCTCTTGTTTTGGTTTTTTTATCCTTACATGGGTACAATCAATATCACCTATTACACCCGGAAATCCAGTCTCTTCATAAAATCTAAAATGAGTGATATGAATTTAATGGTTAACGTTTTATATTTCATTCTTACTTTTGCTTGATGGCATCGTATTCCTGAAAATTTGGAAATTGTATCCATGTTGAACTCAATTTATTTTGTAGAACAGCCCGCACCTCATGAACAGATCGAAACACCATGGTTTTACTTAATGCCGCAGAAAAATCCTGTCCCACATCCCCTTGAAATGACCCAGTTGCAAAGAAATGCAGGGCAGCACAAACGCGAATGGGGATCGGAATAAATGTAATCCTTTGCCCCTTAGTCATATCTTCGATTTAATCTTTATTGCTCACGAAATCTTATTTAATCTTAACATTAGCAGAGACAGCTTTAAAAAAAAAATGTTTACATAGAATGATGGTTGAGTACTCCTCATGACTTCGTTTTCTATTAACTGTTTTTTAATTTTTTATAATTATTTTTTAATTTTTTATATTTGTATTCCTTAAAACTGCAAAAACTATATTAACATTACATAGATTTTTTTATTTAATTTTCACACTAAATATGTATTTAAATAGATTTTTTGTTAACCCATTTTCCATATATATTATTGTTACTTTGTTGTCTCTCTTTGGCAAAATAAATAAATAAATGAAAGTGCTGATTTTTGTGAAAAATCCCACTGATAAATAATTAAGTTTTTATTTATTTTTATATTGTGTTCAAAGTTTTTTGATATGGAGGAATCAGCTGCAGGTGTGTACTTTATTATGAAGCTTTTTTTATGATCATTAAAGCTTTAATTTAATAGATATTGGATTTATTTGAAATGTATACAAATGGGATTTTTTTTTCTTTTTTCTTTTATAATGAACCTTTTGTTTTATAATTCGGTGTAATTCGGTAACTTGTTTGGTATCAGCTTATAGAGAAAGATATCAAGAAGCATTAGCAAAAAAATTGCTGTTCATAACTGTCCCTCTAGATTTTATCGTCCCTAATGTGTGCCTAGTTTAATGAAAATTCAAAAACTTTTAACAATGAAATAAATTACTTTGCTTGAATGATCGTCTGGCTTGTGCATTCTAGCTAAATGGCAGTTATATGATGTTATGAATGAGTATGAAGAGAATGTTTTTAAAGCTAAACTGGATCACCTGTAGCGATCTGGTCACACTATTCGCTATTCACCACTACCAGCTTTGCCAATGGTGATAGAGCTTTCGGAGAAATGACGACGTCACAATGTTCGTGCTAGCAAAGAGGGACAAATGGAAAGAATCCCTTCCGCCATTCAGATCGTGTTCAAATTCGTAGACAAATAAAATTTAATAAGTAAAAAGTTTGATAAGTGTTTATTCTGTGTTGTATCTATTCATCCCCCAAATTGGTGACCCCGAAAAATAAAAAGACAACTTTCAAATTTTCTTCAGTGTGTAATTAAAAACTATTGTCTTAATTTACTTCAGTGCCTAAACAAAAAACCATTGTCTTAATAATCATTACTTCAGTGCGGAATTACAAAACAAAAGTTTCCTTTCAAAACGTAGGTATTGTTTATTTTCAATTCCAGTAAAAAAGTGGTGTTAGAGTGCGTAGTCGTCGCGCAATCGCCGAACATCGGGAATAGTAACGACGCCGTCAAGTTACCGTTACTTGAGCGGCAGCTGCTGCACACACCAATCAACAAAAAGCTCTTTACCATTGAACCAAATCTCCTTACCTTAAGCTTTAAACCAGAGCATCCCAAACAAAGCTTTTTACCATTTACTCACTGCACTAACCAACAGATATTTACCCAGTGCACCAACTAACTACTCATTACCCAGGGCATTAACCAAATTTATGTAAAATAACATACTTTCAGGCAATTAAACACAGCAATGTCAACAGACGATGAAAAAGACGGCACAGAGGAACAGGGCGACAAGGGTAACAACGATGAGCCACGCGTTGATGCTATCACAAACCACGCTTCAGAGCTGTAAAAGAATGCATTCATTTGGGAATGCATTCACTGAATGCACCCAATTGAATTCATGCAAAATGAATTCATTCATTGACTTCATTTTTGAATGGTGACTTCAAAATGAATGGTGATTTAAACTTATAAGTCACCATTCAAAAATGAAGTCAATGAATGAATTCATTTTTCAGTAGAATCATAAGAGTTAAATTCTCAAATGAATGCATTCCTTTACAGCTCTGCCACGCTTTTAAAAAATTGCCTTTCCCAAAATTGAATTCAAAATTCAACGTCGAATCATGGTTTATAAAGGTGGATGCGTGGTTCGAATTAAACGGTTTCGGCATTCGCAAGGAGAAAGCCAAATATACCGCTGTCATCGCACACGCTGAAGACAACGTTCTAGACCAAGTGTTCGATTTGGTTCGCACTGCACCAAAAACCGCACCATACACAACACTGAATAACGTCATCATAGCAAATTTCAGCGAATCTGCGATGGCTCGCCTGGACAAGCTGACAACCGGCTTGCAACTCGGTGATGACAAACCGAGCCATCTCCTCAGAATCAGTCGTTCGCCGCTACTGGATCAAACGACTGCCGGCGGCCGCACGAGTTATGTGTAAAGAGGTCAACAAAAATAATGTAACAGAACACCGACGGCCATCGCAAATATTTTAATAAAATTGATTTTCCATTCGCACCGTCAGCGTAACGCCGACTGTGTGAACGGAAACGAGAGATCGTTGACCGCGGTGTTTGGATATAGAAATAAGATTCATGTTAGGTATAAGTGAAATTAAAAGAGAGTCTTAAAACGGAATTCAACTAGTGAAGATCAATAAAGAAAATAGTAATAAAGAAAACTTGGTGTTTTTTTCAATTACTTAACTGGCGCAGTCGGTAGGATCTAAAAAAATAGATCCAGTGATTCGAATCGAAGTTCCATAGTGAGAAACAAAGTAAACCGAAGTAAAATTTACTGGTTTATGAAGACACGACACAGTGACGAACCGAAGTTCAAAAGTGAAAAATAAATTAAACCAAGCTATATTTTAGTGGTTTACAAAGACACAGTGACACAGTGATACAGTGAAACAGTGAAAGTGAAAGAAAATCAAAAACAAATAAAAACATTGCCAAAATTGATCGTCAAAGACACCGTGAAGAAAATTTTGATCAACATCGGAATATAATGGCCAATCCGGATCCTATAGAACAATGTCTGGTAGCTTTGACACAGCTGCTCACACAAAATAACCAAGCACCAAGTGTCAGGGCCAGACTGGAAAGGGAAACACGACATGTTCCAACATTTTCCGGAGAACAAGGCACATTGCCTTCATTCATCGATTCGGTGACCAGGGTTCTGGAGGATTACACCGACGAGGCGGAGCAAGCAAGAGTCTTCAGAATTATTTATGACACCAAAATTCAAGGAGGAGCAAAAAATTTACTGAATATCAGGACTCCAGCAAATTGGGATGAATGCAGATCAACTTTAAAACGACATTACCGAGCATCGAAAGACCAGATGACGCTGACAAAGCAAATAGGATCACTTACAGTAAGTAGTATAAGTGATTTAGATAATAAGCTAACACAATATGTGGAAGATATAACCGAATACGTAGCATTTGTAGACAATCGCGATATCCAGGTAGATATTTTTAGTGGTATGCTAGTCCAGAAAATCAAAGAAATTGTTTCCGGTTCATTGGCCTATGCTATCATGGACAAATATAATTTATCCGAAATCAGGGACATTGTACACAAATTTGTAGGTCTAGATCAAGGAAATTTAAACAGTAACCAAATGATTAACAATAGGACGAAAAATAATAGTCAAAATAATTTTAGGTATCCTAGGCATAGTGATTGGCAGCCCAGACTTAATTATAACCATAATCACCAAATACAAGATAATAGTAGTTTTCCATCAAGATCGAACCCAAATAACACACAAAATTCAAGTAGAAATAATAGGTATTTTGGTTTTAATTCTAACTTCAACCAACAAACGGAAAGAATGCAGCCAATTGGGCAAAATAATAGAAATAACAGCAACCACCAGCAACAGACAGGAACCAGACAGTTCAGCAGACAGTTCCAATCAGGAAATTCGAACAACTTTAGACAGCAATCTTATTTAAATAATAGGGCACAAGGTAGTCAACAGAGTAGGTCAGCTATGGATGTAGATGCGATAAGTAGAAGTACAGAAATTCCTAATTCTTTTTTTACAAACTAGCCTCGGAGAATAACAAAATTTTAACAATTGTCACACTAGGAAAACGTAAATATGTAGCTTTAATTGACACAGGTTCTACGATTAGTATACTTAACCTATCAAGATTCCCAAAAGACCAATACCAAGTAATAGATGCACACCAAACGTATATAAATACTATACAGGGTCATGTCAGTAAACCTACCAAAACAGTATCAACAATTTGCCCTGAAGAATTCAAATATCCAGATAATGCTAGAATCAAATGGGTTGCTTTAGAATTAGACAAACCATACGATCTTTTGATTGGCATGGATTGGATTAAAAAAAATGTTAGAGAAATAAACTTAGAAAATCAAGAAATCAGAATAAACAATGGGGTAAATCTTCCCTTTCTTAGTAAAAAAGTTCAAGAAGAGGTAAATGTTTTAGAAGTAAGTGAGCTGAAGAGTATTCAACTGGATCATTTGAATAAAAAGGAAAATGAAGCAGTAACATCACTATTAAGGAAGTTTCATAAGGTTCTGTATAAAGAGGGAGATATTTTAACTAATACCAAATCAATTGTACATAAAATTAAAACTACAACCAGTGAACAAATAAATTCAAAATTATACCGGTATCCACCGAAGCATGAAAGTGAGGTCAGAAAACAATTAATCGAAATGGAGAAGCAAGGAATAATTAGAAAAAGTAAAAGCAAATATAGTTCACCAATAATAGTTGTTCCAAAAAAGAAGGATAATTCAGGCATTCAAAAGTTCAGAATCGTTGTCGACTATAGACGACTCAATGAAGTTACAGTCGATGACAAATACCCTTTGCCGAATATTGAGGGTATCCTCGATAAATTGGGCAAAGCGCAGTATTTTAGTACAATTGACCTTGCAAAAGGCTATCACCAGATATTGGTGGCGGAACAAGATATAGAAAAAACCGCATTTGTTAGCCCGGCAGGTTTGTACGAGTATGTCCGGATGCCGTTTGGTTTAAAAAACGCTCCGGCAACTTTTCAGAGATTAATGAATGAAATCCTTAGAGAATTTATTAATGTAATATGCATAGTTTACTTAGATGATATACTCATTTTCTCGACTACATTGGAAGAACATATAAATTCATTAAAGAAAATTTTTGCTAAACTTCAAGAACATAATTTGAAAATTCAAATAGATAAATGTAGTTTTCTCAAAAAGCACACCGAATTTTTAGGGCATATCTTGACCAAGGATGGTATAAAACCGAATCCAGATAAGGTCAAAGACATCCAAGATATGGTTATCCCAAAAACAGAAAGGCAAATAAAGGGATTCTTAGAAGCAACAGGTTTTTATAGAAAATTTATTCAAAATTACTCAAAAATAGCTTATCCAATAATTAAATATTTGAAAAAAGGAGTTAAAATTAATATTAAAGATCCACAATACATAGCAGCTTTTGAAAATTTGAAAAGTTTAATTTCTTCACACCCAATACTTAAATATCCAGAATTTGATAAACCATTTATTGTGACAACAGATGCTAGCGATTATGCAATAGGCGCTGTTTTGTCTCAACAAGGCCATCCAGTTTGTTACGTTTCAAGAACCTTAAATAACCATGAAAAAAACTATAGCACAACCGATAAAGAATTTCTAGCTATTGTTTATGCTGTAAATTATTTTCGACCATATTTATATGGCAATAAGTTCAAAATTATAACAGACCATGCCCCAATCAAGTATTTAAATAGTAAATTCAAAGGCAAAGAATTCTCTCAAAGGCACCAAAGATGGATCTTAAAGTTGCAAGAATATAACTATGAAATAGAATATTTGCAAGGAAAGGAAAATAAAGTTGCCGACTACCTAAGTCGATTAGAAAATTCTCAAAAAATTAACGATCATAATGAAGAAGATTCAAATCTAGCAATATCTGATTCCGACACTCAACAATCAGTTGAAGAGCAATTATTAGATCACATAGGAATCAAAGACGACATAGTTAATAAATATAAAACGCAAATTCTTTTAACTTATAGTCCAGAAAAAGAAGTTGAAATAGTACATAGAAGAACAATTATCCAAATTAATCCACTTGATGATGAAAATCAAATAAAAAATATACTTAAACCTTATATAAAGCCAGGGTACATAGGAATCTACTCAGAAGTATCAGATTCAGATTATAATAAAATACAGTTAATTTTGATCTCGCTTTATTCGTCAGACAGAAAAATTAAATTTATAAAGAGTTCCAAAAGGGCTACAGAAATATTAGTGGAAGAAGAATTACATAAGCAGTTATCAGTATATCATACCAAAGAATCGATGCACAGTGGTATTAGCGAATGTTACAATAGTCTTAAAGACAAAATTTACTTTCCGAAACTTAAAGAACATATACAGCTGATAATAAACAACTGCGAAAAATGCCGTGAAATAAAATATGATAGGAAACCTTTAAAGCCAAAGTTCCAAATTTCTGAGACTCCAAAAGAAAAAAACCAAATTATTCATTTCGATATATTTCATTTTAAAAAACATGCTTTTGTTACATCCATAGATAAATTAACAAAATTTGCTGCTGCTTATAGCATTTCAGATAGGAACTGGAGGGCAAAAATAGCCATTATAATGGAACAATTTTCCAAATTCGGTAAACCAAAAAAAATTATTTTCGACAATGAGTTAAGGTCAGAGCAATTAATTAACTTTTTACAAAAAGAAAACGTAGAATTTCATTTCACGAAACTCAATAGTCATACAGGAAATGCAGATATCGAAAGATTGCACTCAACCTTGTTAGAAAAGATAACAGGAATTGAGGACAATGAACTTTCGCTCGAAATGAAGATACAAGTCGTTATAGGCAACTATAATGACCGCTATCATTCCACCATTAAATGTTCTCCTCGACAAGCTAAAGAAATTGTTGACGCTGCAGACCTTCGAACAAGAATAGAGAAAGTAAAACACCATATTATTGGAAAAAGGAATCTTGGCAGGGAGGTATACGTAGAAAAGAGATCAAAAGGCCATATTAGAAATTACAAAAGACTTCGACATAAGGATGAACGTTACTATAGATTAGCCCCTCTTGAAAAATTTCATATTTCAAATATAAAGCGACCCCTTAAAATTTCAGGTCTTACTACTAGTGGCAATATTAATCCTTATGAGCCCAGCGACACAGGGGCTACTGCAGGTAAATCCAATAATTGAAGAATCAGGATATACCGTGATTAAAATTCAAGAAGTAGAATTAGTCAATGAAACAAATACGGTTCTGCATATAATCAATCCGCAAGAAATGACAACCATGTTAAATCAAATAGAGCGGGCGGAAATCCTCTTCTTTTGTCCTCCACGTGGGCGCCTGCTGGAAATGGCTTCTCGTCCTCGGAAGAGTAGTTTCAGCCAAGGATTTACACGCACGTTTCAATCGGGCGTTGTGATCCATTAAGTTAGAGGTGGGAGATAACCCTAAATCTCACTTTTAAAGCCAAGGTGTTGAGGCACCCGTGCCGAAGGCTGCATGACCAATAAGTGACTAAAGAGAATTGGTAGCTAACGGTCCCCTCCGATGCTCAGGCAAGGTCGGTTGTATCAGTGCCTTATCCCAGTATGTCGGCTCTGCTGGGACTGACCATTCTTTCCGTACCTACTCGTGGGACCAACATAACAAATTAAAAAATGAACAAAACAAACAAAAAAACAGAAAAAGAAAAAGAAAATACAGCAAACGATACCATTGAGAGCAGCATAGTAGCAGCTGCTTCAATCACAGCGGCGGAGGTGCCGAATCTAGGCACGTTATCCGAGGACGAACTTCTGGCCTCAAGTCAAGAGACCATGGTCGATCGCTCGGAAATCCAGGGTACCAGCCACAGCACCCCTTGTCAACAAGACTACAACATCCCTTCCACTAGTAAAATGGCGAGCGAGGTCAACAGCCACAGTGACCGTAAGCCACCAAAAAAGGGTAAGTCCTCCGGTACCATCCTTAGGTGTAGGTACAGCAAGGCCGTCTTTATACTTAGCAAGATTGCAAAGAATGAAGCGGCTGGTACTGCGCATGAGAATGATGCTGAGGACAAGCTCAGATATCAGGCCGTGGTTGATGAGTATACCAGGCATATACTCGAAGCCAAGAAACGTCAACCTAAGAGGGAAGGAGGTAAGAGAAATCGCTCTCAAGATGAGACCGTTAATGCCTCTAAGAGAAGTAAGGTTGCCACAGCCTCAGCAACCAGGGACTCCGTCGCCCCTAAAACTATCGTCAACAACAATGCCCCGTCCTTTGCAGACGTAGCGAGAGATCAGCTACAGGTCGCACTAATGGACGAAATTACAGCAGACGGCAAGGTAGTGCTGGCCAAGTGGGCCAGCATCGAAGATAGGCTCACCGAGCTAACGGTGGACCACATCCTTAACCACCAAACTGGACCGATGCCCGGCTTCGACTCTGAGGAGGTCGTCAGAGGTTACCGGGTGATCAAATGCGTGGATCAGTTTTCTAAGGATTTCCTTAGTTCGTGCATCGCTAAGATTAGTGACGCCTGGGAGGGCCTTAAGCTTAAGGTCATCCCTGCTAAGGAAATCCCCAGGAAACCTAGAGCCCGCATTTGGTTACCCCGGACGAAGATAGACAGCGGAAAGACTCTCCAATGTCTGAAGCTTCAGAACCCTGGCGTCTCTATGGAGGATTGGGCGGTGATCAAAGTGGAAGAGCCGCAGAAAAACAGCCAAACTCTCTTGCTATCAGTAAATGAGGAGTGCCTCACGCAACTGGAGAAAACCGACTACAGACTCAGGTTCGGCGTACGGTTCGCCAAGTTGAAGATCTTTCGATCAACGAACCCTGAGGACGACGATCTAGATATGATCGTCGACGACGACAAGTTGGAAGGGGCTCCAGCCGAACCCCAACCTGAACATCAATAACCTCCATGCCTATCAACAACAATAACAACATGCTCAGTGTCATACAGTTCAACCTCCAGCACTCGAAGTGTGCATCGGAGAACCTGCTGGTTTTCCTTAGGGAGGAAGAGTTTGACATTGGCATTATCCAGGAGCCATGGGTCACAGGATCGGCCATTCGTGGACTCCGCGACAACAAGTACAACCTGTTTTACAAGAAGGATACTGGTAAGCCCAGAACTTGCATACTAATCAAGAAACACATCAAAGCCTTTTTATGTCCACAGCTTAGCACAAACGACTTAACAGTAGTCCAAGTAGTGGGCATAGAAAAACAACAGATCTACATTGCCTCTGCGTATATGGCACATGACAAACCATCGCCGCCAGTCGAAGCACGACATATGGTGTCATTCCTTCATGCCAAGAAGGAGTCCCTGCTCTTGGGTTGTGATGCCAACGCTAGACACTCTTTATGGGGGAGCACCGAAATCAACGAACGAGGTGAGTCTCTGTTTGATTTTCTTATTACCTCTAACTTAAGTGTGTGTAATGTGGGCAACACTCCTACCTTCGTGTTTCCAAGCTCGGCAAACTTCAGCGGGTGGGAGGAAGTACTCGACATTACACTTACAACCAATAATTCCAAATACAGGGTAGAAAACTGGAGAGTGTCCAACCTCAAATCCTTCGCTGATCACAGATGGATACTCTTCAATGTGAGTCTCTCGACAGAACCCCCTACACCCTTCAGAAACCCAAAGCGAACTGACTGGAAGAAATTCAGCCAGGTCCTAACCCCCAAACTTAGGAACATCCCCGATCCCAGTATCGAATCGGTGGAAACACTGGAAGCTAAGGCGAGGACCCTTGAAAAGGCTATGACAATAGCCTTTAAAACCTCGTGTCCAGTCAATTTCAGCAAAAAAACTCTCCCACCGTGGTGGAATGAGGATCTCTCCGATCTAAGAAAACTGACCAGGGGCATCTTCAATATCTGCTACAGACATAAATTCTGGAAGCCTTACAGGGACTGCCTTAAGCTATACAAGAAAGCAATTAGCAAGGCTAAGTCACAGGCTTGGGCAGAGTACTGCCACTCCATTGAAACTCTCAAGGATTCAGCCAGACTAAGCAAAATCCTGTCCAAAGAACACTCTAATCCTACTTTCATCAAACGACCCGATGGAACGTGGACAGATTCCACTGAAGAATCACTGGAACTATTAATGAACACCCATTTCCCGGGATGCAAAGACATCGGCTTGGGGGTGCAGGCTGCATTGAACGTGCAACCTTCACTCTCCCCCTGGAATGAAATTAACTCACTCATAACCGAGGAAAAGATTTCCTGGGCCATCAATAGTTTCTCCCCTTATAAGTCACCAGGCCTTGACGGGATCCTACCGATTATGCTCCAAAAGAATTTGGAGAAGGTAGTGCCCTGGTTGACGGCCATTTTCCGTGGCTCCCTCCGACTCAACCATATCCCCGAGAATTGGAGACGTGTTCGAGTCGTTTTCATCCCTAAAATAGGCAAGAGAGGCCATGAATCGGCCAAGGATTTTAGACCCATTAGCCTTACATCCTTCATTCTTAAAACCCTAGAACGTATCCTGGATATGCACATCCGGAACTCCCTCAAAAGATCTCCTCTATCGAAGTCCCAACATGCTTACCTGAAAGCTAAGTCCACGGAGACAGCTCTGCATGAGGTGGTGCAGACGATTGAGAAATCAATTCACTACAAACAGTATACCTTAGCCACCTTCCTAGACATAGAAGGTGCCTTCAATAATGTGCACACCGAAGCCATTCTGGGATCTCTCACCAAGCTTGGTACGGAGGGTTTTGTTAGCAACTGGATTATATCCATGCTAAAAACCAGAATCATTCAGTCACAATTGGGGAACAGCCTCATAACTAAATCCGTAGATAGAGGAACCCCGCAGGGCGGAGTCATCTCGCCTCTTCTATGGCTCCTCGTCATCAACAATATCCTGACAGATTTCGACAGAATTGGAATCAAGGCAGTCGCGTATGCGGACGACGTGGTTATTTTAGTATCAGGAATGTTCCTCTCAGTGATTAGCGAAATCACAGAGAGGGCTCTGATTAAGTTAAGCGCTTGGGCCACAAGTTGTGGACTGGGCGTAAATCCAACAAAACTGAACTGATGCTATTTACCACCAAATACAAAATACCGACTTTCAAGCTTCCACGTCTCAACAACCGAACACTTACCTTATCCGCCAGCGCAAGGTATCTCGGCGTCATTCTTGATCCCAAGCTCAGCTGGAAACTTAACATAGAACACAGAGTTAAGAAAGCATGTGTCGCTTTCTACGCCTGTAGTAAGACCTTTGGTAAAAGGTGGGGACTCAAACCTAAGATGGTCCTCTGGATGTACACTGCCGTAGTTCGTCCAATCCTTACTTATGGTTCGCTCGTGTGGTGGCCCGCCTTAAGCAAAGCTTACAACATCATTAAACTCAGTAGAGTCCAACGAACAGCTGGTATCGGGACCACAGGAGCAATCCGATCGAGCCCGTCAGAAGCTCTTAACGTGCTCCTCCATATCCTGCCGCTGGACTTGCACATCAAATACATCGTTACGTGTAGTGCTATCAGACTCAGAGAATCTGGGCTTTGGTCCCCAAAACTCTATGGCCATAGTAAGGCCCTTGACCTGCTGCCTAGGGATTTGGCGTCGACCATAACTGACTACACGACCCCCACACTCAAATTCAATAACAATATTCAGGTTCGCCTTCCAGACAGGTCGGAATGGAACGATAACCTACCCCTATCAAACTATCAAGTATCGATCTTCACCGACGGCTCCAAGATGGGGTGTGGCGTTGGAGCAGGTGTTTTCTCAGCGGAACTGAGCGTATCCAAATCGTTTCGCCTTCCAGACTCTTCGAGTGTCTTCCAAGCGGAAGTACTAGCGATTAGAGAAGCCTGTAAGATACTTAGCCTCAGTCCAACTACCTGTAACAACATAGGAATCTTTATTGACAGCCAGGCTGCCATCAAAGCGCTCCACTCCCTTTCTTCGTCCTCTAAATTAGTTGAGCAGTGTAAGGAAACTATAGCGCAGGCAAGCGCTCGGTTCAACATCACTCTCCTCTGGGTTCCCGGCCATAGTAACATAGAGGGGAACGAGAGAGCCGATGCGTTGGCCAGATGCGGCTCCACCCTGGATGTCTCCCACGCGGAGTCAGTCTGCTCCCCAATGGGACTCATCAAGGGCAAAGTTTTCCAACACTTTCTCTCTATTGCCAACTCTAGGTGGAAAAGTCTTGCAACTTGTGCCATATCTAGACAGATTTGGCCCACCTACGATAAAAACAGAACGAAGGACCTAATCAATAGAAACCGCACCGAGACAGCCAGAATCTCGGCAATTAGCACGGGCCACTGGCCAATCGGTCCACACGCTGCCAAGTTAGGCATCCCGTTCAACCCCCACTGCCGTAGTTGCGACAATTCACAAGAAAAGGAAACGCTATTCCACTTTCTCTGTGACTGCCCGGCACTTGCCAGAACCAGGCAGCGCACTCTCGGAAAACCCTTCTTTAAAGAACTGTCTGAGATTTCTAACATCAAGTTTTGTAACATTATCAATTTTCTTAATTCCACAGAATGGATCTGAAAATTACACTCTTAGCCACGCCCATCAACACCCAGGTCACGTGAGTTGTGGTATCAAAACGGCGCATCCGCGCTATTTGTGTCTCTGGCAGGCCTACCAGTTTCAGCCACTACTACCTACCTACCTAAATCAAATAAAAAATAATATTGACAGTTTAGATATAGATAACAAAGAATTATTATATAACGACATAATAAACATAAGAGCTAAAATAAGATCAATTATGCCAACTTATAACAGAGAAAAAAGAGGATTATTTAATTTTATCGGTCAAGCTCAGAAATGGTTGTTTGGAACCATGGATGAGGAAGATAGACTAGACATTCTAAAGCATCTAGATGTAAATGAAAAAAATAATCATAATGAAATAGAAAATTTAAATAAACAAATTTCAATTAATACTCATTTCAACAGTACCTTAAATACTTTAAAATTTGCTATATTAAATGATAGAAATAAGATGACAAATGTATTGAACACAATAAAAGAAGAATATCAGGATATAAAAAAGCATACAATGTATTTAGATCAAATGTTAAAATTAAGATACCTAGAAAACAAAATTGACCAAATTCAAGATAATATAGCTTCAGCGAAAAATAACATGATTCATCCGGGAATATTAACAGCAGAAGAAATAGAAATGTTTAAAATCGATTTTTATAAATTAAAACTAATAAAAATGGGAGTGTTGAAATATAAAGACCAATCTATAGTTATTGCTTTAAAGATACCAAATTCATATGTAAAAACTGATTTAAAATTAATAACACCACTACCGAATAAGAACAGCATTGAAATAGACATAAGTAACGAATATATTGTTAAAATAAATAATGACATCTTAACTTTTAAAGAAGACACAATTCTAAAGAATCTTAAGCCCAGCCAAAATTGTATTTTCAAAAATAACTGTAAATTTAGATTTAACAACAAAACTAAAATAGAAATCATTGATGATGAAACCATGTTAATAACAAATGCTTTTAAAGAGAAGTTAGTTCAAAATTGCGATGATAGAAACATAACGTTAACAAAAAATTATCTGCTTAATTTTTATAATTGCCAAATCAGTTTATACCAAGAAACATTTTCAAATAAAAAAACCCGAATAGAAGTGAAATATTTTTATCCCATCCACAATTTTAACGTAAACACAACAATTAAATTAGTAACTTTTGACGAAATAAATAATAATAATGATTTTGACAACCTTCGAGAAATCAAAGAACTTAAATTTCATAAGAATGTTTCTTACGGTATGAATATGACTCTTTTAGTGATTGTTTTAGTGATAGTTATACTTATCATTCTTAAGTTAAAGAAAACAAAAACAAAAATCAATATTGTAACTAAAGAAGCATATAATAGAACTCAGGAGAGTTCTTTTTCTGGCCGTGGAGGAGTTATGTGTAAAGAGGTCAACAAAAATAATGTAACAGAACACCGACGGCCATCGCAAATATTTTAATAAAATTGATTTTCCATTCGCACCGTCAGCGTAACGCCGACTGTGTGAACGGAAACGAGAGATTGTTGACCGCGGTGTTTGGATATAGAAATAAGATTCATGTTAGGTATAAGTGAAATTAAAAGAGAGTCTTAAAACGGAATTCAACTAGTGAAGATCAATAAAGAAAATAGTAATAAAGAAAACTTGGTGTTTTTTTCAATTACTTAGCGCCCTTATCGTCGGCATGCTGGAGGCAAAACCTAGCACTCCCCTCGAGCAATTGGCTGCAACGGCTGACGCGGTCCTAGACTCACTGGATCCGACACCAACACCTACCAGCAGTACAATTAACGCGATAGGCACGACCGATGATCGTCTGTAAAAAGTCGAGGAACACGTTGAAAAGCAGGACGTATCGCTCCAGCAGATCAATATAAATCTCGGCCAGCTACTTAATATCAAACACGATCGTCAACGTGAACGGTCGCAGAGTCGCCCACGTCGTTCCAACACACCACTTCGTTCACCAGCCAGCGAACGAATCAACAAGATATTCTGGTATCATCGTAAACACGGCATAGAGGCACGCAAATGCATTATGCCTTGCGGTTACGAACCATCCCACGACGATGCAAAAAACTAAGCAACACGGTCGTTGGGAAATCAACGCTCGGCAATCCCAACGGCTACGTAACACAGCCGAGCAACCAAACATCCTATAAACAGCGCACACAAACAACACAATTTGACGTACACAAAATCAATGAGGGAGAGGTAAATAGAAAATGCGAGTTTCTAACCGTCTTTTCGTTCCAGACGTCAGATCCGGACAAATATTTTTAGTCGAAACCGATGCAGAAGTGTCAGTCATTCCATCGACACGGACGAATCGCTTATGCTACAACAGTGACAATCCTTTTTAACGTTTGGTGTCACACGTCTCAAGCTCGATTTCGGCTTACGTCGTCCATTCACGTGGAATTTCATACGAAACTTCAGTTTACTCGTTGACATCCAAAGCGGCAAATTGATAGACGCAATTACATCGTTGTCGCGAAGCGGCATATGCAGCCTGGAAGCATCAACGCGCATCAAGAGATACAATGAGTCAACGGCATGCGCAGATCTACTGCGAGATGTTAGCGTCATCACCCAACTCAACGCGACAGCTTTTAAATCATCACCTACAGGCGTGACACACTGCATCGAAACGAAAGGCGCACCGATTTTTGCACGTCCCCGTCGACTCACCCCTGACAAACTGAAAGCAGCCAAGGACGAATTCGAGTTCCTCATAAAACTCGGAATTTGTCGCCCGTCGAAAAGTCCATACGCATCGCCACTGCATATGGTGCGGAAAGCAACTGGAGAATGGAGACCGTGTGGTGACTATCGTGCCCTCAACGCGCAAACAGTACCGGATCGTTATTCGTTACCACACATTCAAGACTCCACGCATTACCTGCACGGAAAAAAAGTGTTCAGCAAAATCGATCTCAACCGCGCATATCATCAAATCCCAATCGAACCAAGCGATGTTCCAAAAACAGCGATCATAACACCGTTCGGCTTATTTGAATTCACACATATGACGTTTGGACTCAGAAGCGCGGCCCAAACTTTCCAACGTCATATGCATGCAGTTTTAAGAGGACTCGATTTCGTATTCGTCTACGTGGATGACATATTCATCGCTTCTAATAACGCTGAGCAACACCAAGCGCATTTACGTCAAGTCTTTGAGCGTCTTCGGCAATACCATCTGTCAATTAATCCGGCAAAGTGCAAATTTGTTCAATCGGAAATAGAATTCCTCGGACACCACGTCACCGCCAGCGGCATTTAGCCATTACCAGCCAAGATCCAAGCCATCGCCGAATTCCGATTGCCACGAGTCGCCAAGGAATTGCGTCGATTCCTGCCAATGATCAACTTTTACCGACGTTTCCTGCGGCACGCTGTCGATCTCGGTTCACCTGATTTCTCAAGAACTTTTCCTGATATCCAGTATCTTTGTCCTAATTGCAATCTGACTTTATCTTCCGGGTGGAATTCAGTAGAAGGTTTTACAGATTTATCAGCATATAGTTTTTGGAGTTTACGGATATTTGTCATTTCACCCTGAACATTTTCGATTACTTGCGGAGTCAGTGTAGTTATCGGTACAGGAAGGTTACTTCGGGTTTGTCTGCTGAACAAACGTTGATTTGGTGTATTTCGGTAGTTCAACAGGGCTGGGTAGATATCTGAACCATCCAACTGGCACTTCCTTAGTAATTGCTTTGCCATCTGCACGTATCTTTCCGCAAGTCCATTGGAGCGCGGATAATATGGGCTTGATGTTTGATGTTTGAATCCCCAGGTTTTCGCAAACACCTTGAACTCTTTGACTGAAAATTGCGGTCCATTGTCCGATTCAAGAACTAGCGGGATGCCGTGTGTGGAAAACCATACTTTTACCTGTCTGACCACTTCGGCTGAAGATGACCTATGAAGTTCCACGAAGTCATAAAACCCAGAATAGCTATCTACAATTAAAAGATAATCAGTGTTAAATGTATGAAATATATCGCATGCTACTATCTCCCAGGGATGGAATGAATGATGGAATCTCCTTTAACATGAGCGGCTCCTTTGGTTTCGCAGGCTGAAGTCTCTGACAGATGGAACAAGATTCGATCATTCGGATGATGTCATTGGTCATGTTCAACAAGAACATTTGCTCTCTAGCTCTACTGAGAGTACGCTGTATACCAAAGTGTCCATTATGTAGCTTTTGTAGTATGGTTGACTTTAGGCCTTTAGGTACTATAAGCTTATTTCCGTTGAAGAGCAGATCATTTTCAGTACCTGTTTCATCGCGAAAAGTCCAGTATCCCTTCGGTGTCGTGTTGACTTCTTGTATAGTTTTGGTCCATCCTTTTAGAATACATTTCTTAAGTAGTTGCAGCTCGATATTTGTTTCTTGTATGAAATCTTGCTTTGATTCCTCGGTGATTTGCAATAACGCACAAATTTCGAATTCATTGTTTAGCTCAGGTTCAGCTTGGTTGATGCAATCGCGACTTAAAGCATCTGCTATAGTTATCTCTTTACCCTTACGGTACTTAACTATCGCCGAATATTGCATAACTTCGAACAGAATTCTCTGCAGTCGATGAGGTGACGAATGTAATGGCTTCTTTGCAATCGCCTCAAGAGGTTTATGATCAGTTTCGAAAAGTAATTTCTTATCATAAATGTATTCCCGGAACTTAGTGCAGGCGAACTGCATAGCCAAAGCTTCCTTTACGATTTGAGAATATTTTTGTTGCGTTTCAGACATAGCTTTTGAAGCATAGGCTACTGGGCAGTCGTTTTGTAGTAGTGCAGCACCTAAGCTATGCTGACTAGCATCTACTTGTAATGTTACGTCTTCATTTGGATTGTAAAATTTTAGACCCGGTGCATTTGTCAGTGAATGCTTAAGTAATTCAAACGCGTCAGCTTGCTGCTGAGTCCACTGCCACTCGACGTCACTCTTCAATAGTTGTCTCAGCGGATATGTAATGTGAGAAAAATGTTTAGTAAATTTAGTTAAATAAGTGGCCATACCTAAAAGTCTCATCAGTTCTGTTTTATTTTGTGGTATTTTTAGGCGGTTGATTGCACTCACCTTTTCCTCGTCTGCTTTTATTCCGTTTGCCGATAGGTTGTGTCCCAAGAATTTTATTTCTTTGGCGTTATAAATGCATTTGTTTTTGTTTAATTTAAGGCCTGCTAAGGTAATTCTTTTGATTGCTTCCTTCGTCAGTTGGTTTAACTTTTCTTCCGTCTCTGCATGAATGAGTATGTCGTCAATTGCGCACTCCGTATTTTCGCAGCCTTCGAGAATTTGACACATCATATCTTGGAACACTTCAGGTGCAGACGCGAGCCCAAACCGTAATCTCTTATAGGAATACCTGCCCCATGGCGTGGCCATTTTTAGATAATCGCTCGTTCGCTCAGTAACTGGGATTTGCCAGAATCCTTTTTTCATGTCTAGAAGCGTAAAAAATTTTGACTTTTGGATTCGTGCCGTTATTTCATCAATAGTTCTTAATGGGTGATGTCTCCGATGAATATTTTTATTCAAATCGGACGGGTCCATACAAATTCGGATTTTGTTTTTTTGTTTCACCACGACCATCGGTGACACTACTGGGGTTGCTCTTGTAGTCTTTATCAACACTCCCATTTCGACCATTTTGTCAGTTTCTCGCTTAACTTCATCTCTGATGGTGTACGAGATTTTACGAGCTGGATATATATTTAGCGAAGGATTTTTCACTAGATCTATATCATAGGCGAATTTTTGTGCACACCCTAGACCTTAATATATGTATATCTTCATTGACCTGTAATTCTAGTACACGCATCACTAGGTTAAGCGTTTCACATGCTTTTTTGCCAAAAATTGGCATAACCGGGTGATCCACCACTTTGAACAGAACTTTTTGTTGCTTTTTCCGAACGGCACACTTTATAATTGTTTCACCACAAACACTTTCAGGACTACCATTGAACGCGATTATCTTTGACGTGCTAGAAGGTTTTATTTTCGCAGACAATTTCACAGCTAAGTCTTTGCCGATCACATTACACTGTGCGCCAGTGTCTAACTTCACTTTAATTGGCACATTATTGATCATAACTTCCTCATACCAATCATCATCACTTTTGTTAGTTGAAAGAGATTGCACTAACAGGCTTCCTACTGAGTCACTGCCACTGTCAGGAAAATAATTTTGTTCGATTGCATTCACCGTTTTTTTCCTTGATTTTTTACACATTTTAGCGAAGTGCCCTTTGCGTTTGCAGTTATTGCACACTTTGTTGTAAGCAGGGCATTGATTTTGTGTGTGTGAATATCCGCAACGATTACAGAGAGATTCAATTGCAGTAGGGGAGCCGTTAAATTTGTGTAGCTGTTTTTCTTTGTTTGTGTCATGATAACGGAACCTTTTTGATTGGGACTGTGAATTGAACACTGCATGCACTGCATGTGAATCTTCGTTATGAAGTGTTTGAAGCTGTGTTAGCGCTATTTCATTTGCTTTACATTTTGTTATGGCTTCGTCTAATGAAATCTCCTCGCTGGCTAACAATTTTTCCCTTAGAGCATCATTGTTGATGCCAATAATTATCTTATCTCTAAGGATGCTGTCTTGTAAAGACCCGTAATTACACTTTTTGATTTGAAGCGTGGCTTTAGTGATGGAATCATCAAATGATTCACCTTCAGTCTACACGATTTTATTGAAAATGTATCTTTCAGAAGTGGTGTTGGTTTTAGGAGTAAAATAACTTTCAAATTTATCTTTAATGGACTTAATTGAACTTGCCTCAGCATTCGTCAGCGTAAACGAATTGAAAATGTCGATGGCATCAGGGCCAATGCAGGACATGAATGTACCTACTTGCACTACTGCCGATTTTTTCTCCAGCTCTCGAGCAGCAGCGAACCAGTTATATTGCTGTAACCAATTCTTCCAGGCGATGGCCATGTTTCCCGTTATTTCCAGCGGTTTTGGTGGTCTCGCGTACCCCTCGGTTGCCCCTGTTGCTGATGCAACACCGCCGCTGGTTGAATCCTGTGGCATCTCAAAGAATCGCGCGATGTGAATTTATAATTAAACTTGTCTACTTACTTTTAAAATTAATTTCGCGCACCACTTCTGACACCATGTCATGTCAAGATGAGAGTTGGTTTATGACTGTTTATTAAGAGAGCATGTTGTACAATACAGAAGTTGTGCAGACGGCACAGATACAAACATAGTCAGTTCACTACAACTACCACCAGCATCCATATCGCAGGCATCGAAAATACGGCGGCGGACATACTTTCGCGAAGCAGTAGAGGCAACCACCACCGACTATGAACAAATAGCTGCAGCATAATCCAGTTGTCCGGAACTGAAAAAATTCATCGATGATAGCGTCACTTCTCTGCAACTCAAGCAAATCAGCATACCGAATTCAACAGCAACGCTCTTCTGTGATATTTCAACGCCGAAAGCTCGTCCATTCATACCTCATCATGGGGTGGGGTCATGGTGGGGTGCGACCAACAACTGAACTTATCAAAGCGCGTTTCGTTTTCTGGATTAGTCCGACGCTGCCTACGTTGCCACAAAGCAAAAATCAGCAGACACGTTCAAGCACCTCTACAGTCAATTGCATAACCGTCACAACGCTTTGAACACATCAATATTGGCCTCTTCGGACCGTTGCCCCAAATCGAACGACTTTAAGTACTGCCTCACCATTATTGATCGATACACACGCCGGCCAGAAGCCATTCCGCTCAAAGATATGACAGCCGAAACAGTTGCCCGAGAACTCGTAAGCGTTTGGTTTTCACGTTTCTGCATTCCAGCGCGTATCACGACCGACCAGGGAGGACAATTCAAACCGCATCTCTTCAATGAATTGTCACGCATGCTGGGCATCAATCATCTTCATACCACTGCATATCACCCGCAAGCAAATGGTCTCATCAAGCGTTGGCATCGCTCATTAAAAACAGCCATCATGTGCCACGAGAAATACGATTGGCCCAATTGATTACCAATAGTACTTTTCGATCTTCGTTCAGCACTCAAACCAGACATCGGAGCATCAGCAGCTCAACTCGTTTACGGCACTACACAACGGTTACCAGGCGAATTCTTCAACCACAATTCCAAATTTCAACCGCAATCGAATTTCGCGAAACAGCTCTGCGAAGCAATGGACGCTGTTCGCCCAATACAAACAGCAAATCATGATACTTCCAAAGCTTTCGTATTTAAAAAACTCGCCGACGCTTCACACGTTTTCGTTCGAAATGACACCGTCCGGCAAGCGTTACAAACACCTTACGACGGCCCATTTGAAGTTATTACCAAAAACGAAAAATTCTTCGCCATTAAGATCAAAAATCAAGCAGTAAACGTTTCAACCGACCGTCTCAAGCCAGCGTACATCGAATTACTCCAAGACGACAACCAACCAAAAACTCCAGCACAGACGTCAGCACATGTACCTGCAACTCTAGCACGACAATCAAAATCACCACAAACATCAGCAACAACTCTATCGTCAGCAAGACCATCAGCAACGATGACTCGTCCTTGCCGCGCAATCAGTCTTCCCGTCCGCTTTCTTACGTAAAGTCTGGGGTGAGCCCTGTGGCGATCTGGTCACACTATTCGCTATTTGTTCAAGACGAGAGTAAAACAAACTTTGAAATAAAACACGATTAATTTTTTTTGTTTGGGAAAAAGAGTCTCGCTCACTAAAAAACCCAACCGTTTATTTCGCTATCCAATTTTACGCTGAATACTCGAGTCACTTTTGTGCGCGAGTTAAATATTGGTCATAACTCGGTTATTGACCAGGCCGACAATGCAAGCGATGCACTTCATTAATTGGCACACTTAATTAATGAAGTGCAGCGATAGCCGAATTGGCATTGTGAAATCGAATGGTTCATAGTGCTGATCGGGCATAACGTCGGTCAGGTCAACTGATTTCATTTTGATTATTAAATTTACTTGACGGTTCTTTGGACACTCTGTAGGCAATCTGCATACAATAAATACCTAATTGTTGTCGGTAATACGAAACCGGTGTTTTGTTATTTCTTTGTGTATTTAATTGGCGCAGTCGGGTAGTTCCGTAAATACGAATAAGTAAAAGTGTACTAGTGACGGAACTTTAGTGGAATTAAATCTCGCTTCAAAAAGAACAGAATAGAAAAAAAAAAAAAAAAAAGTGATAGTTAATAATTATCAAAAGACAAAAGGCAAAGTAAAATAATAAAATAAAAAGAAAAAAAAATCAGGAAATAACAAAACTTAATACAACAAAGCAAAACAATGGCGAATGAAGTGTCGAACCGTGAAATTTTGCAAAGCCTCATGGCTATAGTGAATAAAATGCCACAGAGGAACCTGGGATCCACTATATCCCAGGAAATCCAGTATATTCCCCCATTCGAAGGTGACTCTAGGGATTACTAGCTCATTTCATTGGGATTGTAGATAATCACCTGGCAACAAGCTCAGACCCGGTGATAACTTGGAGCATAATCAGACAGACCAAAGTGAAAGGACCAGCCATGGATCTGCTACTGACGAATGGATTCCTACCCTGGGAAGCAACAAAAAATATACTCAAACAACATTTTCGTCCAACAATCAGCGGAGCCGAAATAACAAAGTCGATTGGATCGATTAAAGTAAGTTTTGTACAAGAACTTATTAATAAGTTAGAAATTATATTAAATAACATTAATTTACATATACTGTATTGTAATAATCAAGAGCAAGAGAAAATATTATACCATAGCCTAATTATAAGTAAAGTACGGGAGTTAACAATGCGAAATTTGGCTAGGGAACTTAGAGATCAATACGAGGTTACAAACATTTTAAGAATATTACATTCTTATATCGGGTACGAGAGTGGTAACCTTAAGTTAAGAAACCTGACACTACATGATCAACATAATCATTTTAATGTAAGAACACCTAGACAATACAACACAACTCAACATCCTAGGAATAGAAGCGATTATAACCAAACCACTCGAAACAGTACAAACTCATACACTAACACAAGTAGAAATCCAAACCCCACACCCATTATGAGATTTACATCTAACCAACCATCTTCCTCACGACAAGTTACACAAATAGAAGCAGATAACATGGTTTCTAATCAGGACATCACAAACCAAGGAACTGCATCCATAAAACCTCCTTTTTTTCTGAACTAAGCCTCGGACAAATCTTAACAATACCAGTTGTAATAAATAGACAAAAACATTACATCCTTCTTGATACAGGAAGCGCTATGACAATAGTTAACACAAACAAACTAGACATGATGCAATATAAAGTAGTGGACTCAAAATTAATAGAAATGACAACTATAAATAGCAAAACAGTAGACAACACTAAGCTTTTTCAAATCCCCGTTCCAAAAGAATTCGGTTATAGAAGGAATACCTTTATTAAAGCATATGGATATGCCCTTGTAAATAAAAACTATTCCCTATTACTAGGTATGGATACTCTCAAAAACATTATAAAAGTAATCGACATTGAAAGAGGGACTATTACGTTAAAGAATAATACGGTGCTCAATATCGAGAAGGGCAACCATTTTTGCTGTCATTACTTGGAAGAAGGTAACCCTGACTTTCGTGACCTAAATCTAGAGGAAAAATCGGTACTACAATCTCTTTTAAATAAATTTCAAAATCTACATTACCAAGAGGGTCAATCACTCACTCACACTTCCAGCATAAAACATGAAATTATAGTTAAAGGTGATAAGCCGATTAAAGCAAAGCTTTATCGGCTACCCAAGAAACATGAAGAGGAAGTAGCACAACAAATTAATGATATGGAAACACAAGGAATTATAAGTAATAGTAGACATGCTTCTCCAATTGTTGTCGTGGCTAAAAAACCGGATAACAATGGACAAGTAAAATATCGAATTTGCGTCGACTATAGAAGCTTAAACGAGCAAACTGTAGATGATAAATTTCCTTTACCGAACATAGAAAGTCTTTTTGATAAGTTAGGCAAAGCAAAGTATTTTTCGACGCTAGATTTAGCCAAAGGGTACCATCAAATTTTGATGCACCCTCGGGATGTTGACAAAACCGCATTCATTACCCCACAAGGACTTTATGAGTATGTTCGTATGCCTTTTGGACTGAAAAATGCACCTGCTACATTTCAGCGGTTAATGAACCACATTCTAAGGCAGTACATTAATAAGATCTGTGTTGTCTATCGACGACATTCTGATATTTTCTTCTTCCTTAAAGGAACACTTAAAGAATTTGGCAGATATTTTCAAAATTTTAGAAAGTCACAACCTCAAGCTACAAATTGGTAAATGTTCTTTTTTAAAGAAAAACACTGAATTTCTTGGTCACATATTGACCGAACAAGGGTTAAAACCAAACCCGAATAAAGTTGAAGTTATCAAAGATTTGCCAATTCCAAAAACGGAAAAACAACTAAAAAGCTTTTTGGGAGCTTCGGGGTACTACAGGAAATTTGTTATGAATTATGCAAAGATAGCATACCCTATGACTAGATATTTAAAAAAAGGAGCTAAAATAAATCTACATGACCCTTCGAAAAGCTGAAAACCACACTTACTACCCATCCAATCCTTAAATTTCCTGAATTTGATAAACCTTTCCACGTCTATACCGATGCGAGTAACTTCGCAATTGGAGCTGTTCTAACACAGGATAAACAACCAGTTTATTATATTTCCCGTACCCTAAATGAGCATGAGAAAAACTATTCTGTTACAGATAAAGAATTTCTTGCCATCGTGTGGAGCGTTACGCAATTCAGACCCTATTTGTGGGGAAACAAATTTAAAATCATTACAGACCACCTCCCCATAAAATACCTAAATAGTAAGTACAAAGGTAAAGAATTCTCACAAAGGAACCAACGATGGTTGCTCAAACTCCAAGAGTTCGACTATGAAGTAGAATACCTAAAAGGTCAAGATAATAAAGTTGCTGATTTTTTGAGTCGAATTGAAAGCAAAAGCCCAGAAGTTAATCAGACGTCCAACACAGAAATATCATACAACAATTATATTCCTGTAAAAGAGGGTATAGTTAATATATACAAACAGCAAATTATCTTGAGCTATGACAAGGAACCCATCGTAGAAACACTTCATAATAAAAGAATTCAGTATATAAGAGCATCAGATTCTGACGAAAACATCATGCAACAATTACCAGGACTTAAAAAGGGTATTGTAGGAGTATATTCAGAAATAAGAAATGAAGATTATAATAGGATCCTACGTATAATAGCCCAAATGTATCCTCAAAGTCGAAAAGTTAAATTTGTGCAAGTGAAAAGTAGAGTTAGGGACCTCAGAACAGAGGAAGAGGCAAAAAGACAAATTTCGTTATATCACATAAGAGAAAGTCAACATTCTGGCATACTTGAAACATACCACACACTAAAACATCAAATCTATTACCCAAAAATTACGAAATTAATTACCCAAGTAATAAACAACTGCGACATTTGTCAAAAAGCAAAATATGACCGAAAACCCATAGTTCAAAAATTTAGATTAACAGAAACACCTACCAAACACAATGAAACGATTCATATTGATATCTATCATTTCTATAAACATATTTTTCTCACAGTTATCGATAAACTGACCAAAAAAGGATATGTTTATAGACTTGAAGGAAAAAACTTTACAAACAAAATAGATGCACTAACAGAACACCTCTCAAAAGAAGGATCACCGAGGACCATTATAACAGACAACGAATTCAACACACACCCTATAAAAGACTTCATTAGAGAAAAAGCAATAGATGTACATTTCACCAAACCCAATTCACACACAGGAAACTCTGACATAGAACGACTTCACAGCACGATTGCTGAAATTCTCTTAACCATGAAAGGAGATGACTCCGTAAATGTAAAGATTTTTAAGGCTTTTCAGATTTATAATAATAGGTACCACTCTACATTAGGTATGTCACCCAACCAAGCAGAACATTCTGATATGAAAAAATTGATAGACAGAATTAGAACCAGAAAACAAAAATATATCAACAAAAGGAATCAAAATAGGGAAGACTACACAGAAACTAGGAGAATAGGCTACATTAAAAACTATAAACACGTTAGACATAAGGATGAAACATTCTTTTGGAAAAAACATTTAGATAATGTACACCCTACCAATATCAAACGTCCCCGTAAATTTGCAGATACCATTCAGGATACTGTTCCACACAGTGCTAATTTTGATGATGAATTACCCAGTACAAGCAACGTTGATGTTAACACCAATCGAGAGTAACCAAGGATTCGCAGTCATAAACATTGGAGAGGGTGCAGTTATTAACCAGACGCAAATTATATTACATATTGTTAAGTTAGATAAAATCCTAGAAATATTAGACGGAATTACTGAATTCGAAATAGTTCAGAAGGCCCTAGAGCTAAAAAAAGAATGTCTGTCCATACATACAAAAATTCTAAGTATAATGCCATACAAAAGGCGACCCAAAAGGGGTGTTATAAACCTCATTGGAGCGGGTCAGAAATGGTTGTTTGGCACTATGGACAATGAAGACAGGAAGAACATCGAACGACACCTTAAAATCATAGATATTAATGAAGAAAACCTGAAAGATGTAAGTAATAAACAAATTAAAATTAACAATCAATTATCAGACAACATACAAAATTTAAGAGACGTAATTTTGAAAGACAGACAAGAAATAGACCGATACGTCAACGAAAGCCAAAAATTGCAAAAAACCATTTTAACACGACTACAACGGACTGAAGTTTTAGTAAGACTGCAAATGTTAGAAAAAATAGTTGACAACATACTTGACACAATAACATCAATCAGAGTAGGGGTCACACATCCAAGTTTACTGACCAGGGAAGAACTTATTTTAACAAAAATGGACATAGAAAAAATTAAAAACATAAAAGCAGGAGTTATGGAATATCAGTATCATTCATTAATAATCGCTTTGAAAGTAATCACCCTTCCATTAAAATTCATTGTCCCTATGCCAAATACCCAAAAAGAGGAAATCGATGTTGAACCATTTAAAATAGTTTCAATTGACAGTTTAGAATATAAGTATAACGAAGTAGAAAACGATATTAATGAGCTAAAAAAACGCAATGATTGTATAGTTAAGAGAAACTGTCTTACTAAAGTTAATACAAATTTTGAATTAAATAAACTTAGTGAAACAATCTATATTATAAAAAATGCATGTAAGGATAACGTAGTTAATAATTGTGATGAAAGAAAAATTAATCTCACTGGAAATTATCTACTTCACATACATAATTGCAGCATAAAAATTCATAACGCAATAATTAATAATAAAGAAACGAACTATGTATTCAAACTTTTCTATGAAGAACAAATTAATACTAATATCACGACAAACATCATGTTCGATAAAATAAAGAATTTAACAGAAATCGAAAAAATTGATACTATAAAATTATTAAAATACCATAAATTGAAAACATATGTAATCTCTGGCTCGTCATTAACATTTCTATTTTTTGTAATAATTATTGTAATAGTCGTAATTTGTAAGAATGTCCGAAGAACTGAGAAAATCAACATCAAAATTAATAATTTAGAGAAAGACATAAAAGAAAACGACTCGACCACCCTGGATAACTTTCAGGAGAAAGTTCATTCTAAGGTGGGAGGAGTTAAATATTGGTCATAACTCGGTTATTGACCGGGCCGACAATGCAAGCGATGCACTTCATTAATTGGCACACTTAATTAATGAAGTGCAGCGATAGCCGAATTGGCATTGTGAAATCGAATGGTTCATAGTGCTGATTGGGCATAACGTCGGTCAGGTCAACTGAGTTCATTTTGATTATTAAATTGACTTGACGGTTCTTTGGACACTCTGTAGGCAATCTGCATACAATAAAGACCTAATTGTTGTCGGTAATACGAAACCGGTGTTTTGTTATTTCTTTGTGTATTTAATTCGCGCAGTAGCACAAGGGTGACAAGAGCAAACTTGATTACTAATACATAAACTCGTGTGCGTCGTATACGATACACTATACATCACTATCAGCTTTACCAATGGTGATAGAGCTTTCGGAGAAATGACGTCGTCACAATGTTCGTGCTAGCAAAAAGGGACAGATAGAAAGAATCCCCTCCGCCATTCAGATCGTGTTCAAATTCGTAAACAAATAAAATTTAATAATTAAAAAGTTTGATAATTGTATATTCTATGTTGTATCTATTCACCCCCCAAACACCTTCAGAGCTGTTTGCTCAATTAGGCCTCTTGTACGGAGGAAAAACTTAGAGATTTTAAGCTTAATGTTGCGCTGTTGTAAGCTGTACTAAACCAAAAATGTAATTTATGCGCCGCTGTGGGCTGTTGCTCGGTTGAACGACAAAAAGATACAAAGGAAAACAAACTAATAGTAGAAACACATTGACACAGCAACAGCACACAGCAACTTTGACAGCCGCAGCAAAAAGACAGCCAACGTGATGTGAAACACATTAGCACAGCACAACAGCACACAGCGAAAATTTACATTTTAGAATTTGCTTGTGTATTTGGAAAGAAAAAATGGAAATAAAAATTTAAATGATCGTTCCGTACGACTTTATGCAAAAATGTTGCTTAATATGTGTGCATTTATGTCGTACTCTTGAATAGTTTATATAATCATTGCTAGTAATTCTTTTGTTTACATTTGAGTTGACATTTTTCAATATTTTCAGGTTGGAAAAATTAAAAAATGTCGTTTCAAAGTTAGCTGCATTTGAACAGCAACAGCGAACTTAGAACTTAGGCTAAAGTTGAAGTTGGCTGTTGCTGTTGCTGTGCTAATGCGTTCGATTCCCTTGAAAAGCATTGGTTCTAAAGATTTCGCTGCGGCTGTCAAAGTTGCTGTTGCTGTGTCAATGTGTTTCTACCATAATGCAAATAGGAACAATAGGATGGAAGAAAAATACATAAAATGACAGGAGAGGAATATTTTGGGAGTTGGCACTGAGGGCGAGTTTACATTAGATGTACATTATTGTCGCTTGTGAAATAAGCGCGGATAAAAACAATGCGTCCAACCATTATTTTCTATGTGTTATCGATAATTTGCTAAGAAACGTCATAAAATTCATACATAAATTCATTTTATTTGACAATTGACACAAAAAAAAAATTAAAAATTTTCAAAACTTTGACATGTGTCTGGCAAAAAATTAAACGGCTTAGAACAAAAAATGGAAAATTTTAATTTTTTTTATGTACATTCATATACACATGGGTACAAAGAACAGGAGTCGTTCACAGAACTTTGCGGGGTGCAGAAGAGTTTCGGCTACAGTGTATTCAGTGCCAGTGTTATTGTACGAATTTTAGACAAGTTTTCTTAAGGGGTCAGGTTCGTAAAAATTTTTGGATCTTGACATTTTTTTATTTTGTAAGATTTGGATTCTGTAGGGTTTTGAGAGTCTGTAACTAAAATTTTATCATGATCGGTCCCATAGAATCGAAGTTACACGGCTTTTACGAGCGCGCACCGAGCAGTGTCAGAGTTGATTTTTATGAAAAATCTGCTGCATCATTAGGACTTGGTTTTGAGCGAAGCTCGGTTTTCCAGCTCATATAGCGCACCAATCGAATTCTGATCGATAGATTTTCAAATTTATTTTTTTCTGACTTTCCTAAAAGAAAGAATAGAAAATCACGAGGGTCGAGTCATTTATTTGATTTGTGCTATGCGAAAACCCCTCCTCAAACTTTAAACGCGTTTTTCACGAAACGTGTTTTTTTAAACTGACAATTTTGTGAAAATTCGAATTTTTGACAATGCTGCACATGTTTTCCCCGAATTTGTTTACCGTTTTCAGACCTCAATTTTCAAAACTGCGCCATTTCTTCCCCGATCGGTTTTTTTTCAAAAGCATGTGTCACTCGATAGATTTATCCTTCCACTTTAAAACTCAATTGGAATTTTTGCTCTACGATATTTTTGCACCGAGCTTCAATTCCCACCAGTCGAGGATAATTTTTTTTTCATGTGTGCGCTCGACGGGAGCTGTGCGCATGCGCAAGGATCGAGGCGAGACAGTAAAAATTCGTATGAAACTACATAAAATTTGTAAAACAACAACAACAAAAATAAATAAATAGCTGCAATTGTGCCTTTGCGGTATCGAATTGAAATCACCCTTTTTTCACTGGTTTTTTACGAACCTGACCCCTTAAATGGCGAGTTGGCCCAATTGAAGTGTTAATGGACCGCGGGCCGCGGAACGTGGGTTCAATCCCTGAACCAACATATGTATACTTTTTTTTATTTTGTATTCTTTATTCTTTAGTGGTCGCCATGGCTTAGTGGTAAGTGCGTTTGACTGCTAAGCGAGAGACACAGGTTCGATTCTCAGAAAACCACCAAACGTTTTTTCGCGGCACCACCTCTTCGCAGGCATGACACACTTTCAAGAGTATAATCTGTCATGAAAAGCTTCTCAATTCGTCGTTCGAAGTCGACATTAAAACTGTAGGTCTCTTTCATTCATGCGAAGAATATAACACGCATAACATGAATGGTTGTGAGAAGCTAGGCCTTGGCTCTCTATGAGCTGTCGTGCCAAATATACATACATTCTTTATTCAATTTGAATAAGTACACTAAGTGAATTCGTTGTATGAAAAAAGTGTAAACAACACGTGATGAGCAGCAGTGACCGGTCGACGCTCGAAGGGGCGGCACCAAAACAGTCATCTGATGTGGTGGTGACGTCGGCCGATGTGGCTGGCACATCAGGCCACTCAACAACAGACCCGTCTGAGGGTGCCACAAAAAGGAGGAAGCAGAGGTAGACCGCCAATATAGTAAAGCGCTCCTCTCTATCAACTGAAAAGCTGCCAGTTGAAGTGAGGGAGGAGGCGCCTTCAACATTAGCAGCAGCAAAACAAGGAAAGCAAGACGAGGATTTCCCATACGTCTCCAAAGGTGGGGAAGGCCTGTATGTGGGGAACAGGAATAACTTCGCTGCAGCATCAAGGAGCTACAGGCAAAAGTATTAGCCATCAAGGCTAAACAAAGTGCAAGATGAGAGAAGGAGCAACAAATGTTGCCCCAGCGTCAACAAAATCAAGTTGAGCCAGTGAAGCAGAATCTACAGCAGCAACAACAACAACCTTAGCCCAAACAACAGCCACAGCAGCTGAAACAACAACAGTCGCAAAAACAACAGCAGCAGCAGCAACAACCGCAGCAGAAACAACAGCAGCAGAAACAACAACAACAGCAGCAGAAGACAGCGAAGCCAAAGGTGATTGGAGATCAACACTTACCAAATAGAGCTAAATGATACAATTGAACTTGTAAGTCGGCCATAGGCAATAATTTTTACACAAAAAGGTTAAATGAAGATAGGCATGCTATCCACTGCACACAGTGTAGCAATACAAGAAAATAAAAAAATCTATTGAGGGACACGACGACGGAGTTCTTCTCCTTCACCCCGAAGGGGAAAAAGCTGCAGACAATGCTGCTGAGGGGGTTAGAACTCCGTAGTGGAAAGAAGATATACATGGTCTCAGTCTATGCACCTGAAGCTAGTCAGTCTAACTTATTTATTTCAGAGCTCGAAACACTTTTTCGATGTCTCAAACTGGAGTCGGAGGAGAATTATTACCTCTTGGCCGGAGATTTCAATGCCAAACACAGAGATTGGGGAAATGATATACCAAATGCTAGGGGGAACTCACTATTTAATTGGTGGGGTCTGCACAGTGTCGAGTATAGACTCGATTTGAAAGCGACTGATAGTGCGTCTTTTCCCAGAAGCGGCTTCTATATGGATCTTTTGCTGTACGACTCACGGCTACAACTAACCGACACGAACCAACAAACGATAAACTGTCTACACACATTTGTGTATGACACTGACCATTGCGGATTAAGTGCCGCCATTAGGATTCCTAACGAAATTTCGGAATTGGAGGAGTAGGACGCGTTGGACACGCTTCTCCAGAGTACTGACAAGAGCACTCTCTTCGAACTCGCTCTACCCACCGATCAGTAGGAATCTGTCAAACGAAGAGATTGATAGGTACCTAAATGACCTTGACCTGACAATCGAACGAACGAGGGACAGTACGATACCTCTGTACCATCTTACTAATAACGTTGACACATTCCGCAACGCAACAACTGACGCGCTACACGAACAGAAAAGTGGACTGCTGTCGAGACTAAAAACTTTTTACAGACGGTTTACTGACAGACAAAACTTGGAGATAAGGCAACTCAAGTCGTTGATCAAAAACGTCCAACAGTTAATAAAAGAAAACTACAGACTTTCTGTAATCTTGGTGGAACAACGAAATTCGGGCTGTAAAATCCAACAACCCGAGAATGTTCCCGCAAATAAATAAAATATTTCGGAGGAAAAATATGACCGACTTACCATGTCTTATGATCCCCCGAACGACGAACAACGAACAAGTACTTATTACAGCAGGCATAGATTCAGGGAACGCAGTCAATGATGACAACTTCTTTGTGATCGAGGATCCGCAGGAGAAAGTGGACGCCATAGGAGCGACTTTTCAGGAAGTGTATAAGGTGAATGCTAGCATTCGCCCGAACCACGACCTGGAGAATCGCGTCTTTGTGCACAACCACTACCTTCGAAGTGATATACAGAACTGGCGATCTGAGAACACCGGTTTCACCGAGTTCAATGACGATAACATGGCAAATAATGTCGTCGCCAACGAAAGGGTTCATCCCCCGTTCATATCGAAGGTCGAACTCCAAACGATCTTCGACTCACTTAGAAGGAAAAAATCAGAGGGAATCGATGTAATATTGAACACTGTGCTTCGACATCTCTCCCTAGAACTGGAAGACATTTATACCACCCTGTTTAATAATGCGCTGAATAATGCTCATTATCCAGCGCATTGGAAAACTGCGTCGGTACATGCTATTCCCAAAAGGGGTAAAGATAGCTCCAATCCGGGGAATTTTCGGTCGATAAGTCTCCTGCCGAACATCAGCAAAGTATTCGAAAAAGTGGTCCATAGAGCCCTGGCTTAGTGGGTTGAGGACAATAAAATAATTCCGGATAATCAATTCGGTTTCAACGCGGGGCATGATACAATACATGCCGCGTCTAAACTGGTATCGAATATCCAATGGAACAAATGCAAGAACCAATGCACGGGTGCCTAACTGGTTGACTTGAAAAAGGCCATCGACACCGTATGGTTAGAGCAAACCACTGCTGTACATGCTATGTAACATGGTGACCAGTAGACGCTTCATTGTGAAAAATTCCAATGTGACTTCTGTGCAGTAAATTCGCCGATCCTGTTCAACATCTACACGAGCGATGTCATAAGCTCTCTTCACCATGCTATTGCGTATGCAGACGACTTGATTGCGTACAGATCAGGTCCAAAGATCGAGGTCATTGTTACTCTCTTGCAGCGTGACTTCGATAAGATTCAGCGATATTGCGACGACTGGAAGTTGAAGATCAACTTTCAGAAGTCGGAAACCATTCTGTTTAGGACGCCGTTGTCTGGAGCCTCTAGAGATACCAGAAAGAACTGACGAAAGTTCGCAATGGTGGGACAGTACGGCAACCATTAGCGAGTTGAAGTGTAGTCAGATACCTTCAATTCAATGCTAATGCCATTTGTAATTTCATTGAGCAAGTAATGCATTACTCCCATCTCTGACGTAGGGTGGGCTGGCCATCCTTTGCCAACAACATCTGGCATGTCTCGGTTCTTGCCGAACCTTATCCGTGAGAGATTCCGGAAAAGATAAAGCGGTTAGGATAAAGTTAAGGATAGTCGTAAGTTAGATAGGCTTAGTATAGGTTTAGCTTTAAGAGTTAGCATAGTTTAGGTTTAGTTTAGGCTAGTTAGGTTAGTTCGCGAGTTTCTTTTCCTGTCTTTCTCTCGGGTAATGGAATAGGTCCTTGGACAAATGATCCTTCCTTTTCTTCTTTTCTTCTCTGTCCGTCTGCAGTCTGATTTAGGGTATTAGGCAACCTCTTCTTCTTCTAGCTAGTAAGAAAGGCACGAGATTTTGTGTGCTGAGCAGGTGGTGTAAGGTGGGGTTGGCAAGAACTACCCGCGTCCGACGAGCTGTGCCGAGCAACGACAAGCGTGCCGCCGTCTTCCTCACCTACACCGAAGTTGCATCCGTGGCTCTACCCTGGCTCACAACAATGGCTTTAAACGCTAAAGCAAACGCTTAAACCTAGCTTAATTAACTTAACTATGTTATTCTAATTTACTGGCCCTACACGGGCACTCTAAGCTAAACTTAATACTTATTCTATGCCTTTCGACGTAACCTAACTTAAATTACTTAAACAATCTAAGGACTTAACTTCTGAAAAACTACGAAAATGAATTTTCCAAAAAACTTAGTGGCTGAACTTTTTATTTTTATTTTTCTTAAATCTAAATTAAATTAAAACTTAAAACGGCTTTAAAATAAACCTTGACCTATCTTAACTAACTACGTAATTAAATACGTACTTTTTTTTGTATTTTTATATTTTTATTATTATTATTTTTTTTGATTTTTGCGCTGTGTTTTTGTATTTTTGTAATTTTTTTTTTGTAATTTTTTAGTGTTTTGTAATATTTTTGTAAGTTTTTTTGATTTTTTTATTATTTTTTTTGTGTTTTTGTGCTGTGTTTTGTTTCTAACCTACTTAAACCTACCTAGACCTACTTAAACTATGTAAGCCGGCCATGGCCAGCTTTGCCCACCTATGTGAGCTACCCCGGATCGAGAGGGTTCGATGAGGGAGTTCCCTCTCTTTCTGACAGCCACCAGAAAGTCTGGTGCTGCCGTCCAACATCCCTTACATTGCGCTCCGATACCGACTTACTGAACTGGAGGCGCTCCTCAGTGCTCTGTACGACGTCTCGACCGTAGTTGAGCCGCCTACCCACAGTTGTCCGGGCAACGTGGAAGATAAGCGACACCGCCAACCTATCCTGGATCAGACCTTCCTGGTCAAAATACAGAAAAGCCTCAGGGGGGACGAAGCCGTTGAGGCGCACCCTCTCGTGATACATGGGATTGGGGTAGTAAGCCCCAGAGATCAAGTTGTTGACCGAGTTCATTGCTCTTGCAATGTGCCCTCGAGTAAGCTTCACCAGGAAATTGTCCACTCTGATTAGGTCCGCCTTGTTGTATAGGACCTCATTGGAATAGAATTTTCTGTGTTCAGACTCTGGTGTTCTGTATAAGTAAAGGCAAGGCCTTAGACAAGCCCTCTCAAACACCGGAATCCTTTCCATCAAGCTTGCTCGCACGTTAAACCACACGGGACAACCATATGTTAGCATTGGCCGGATAAGGGCCGTATAGCAGATTACCTTCACCCTCGCATCGAGTTGGCTGTTGTAAAACAGTCTCTTTGTAAGGGCAAAAGCAACTCGGGCCCTGGCCAGAGCAGCATCTAAATGTTTATTAAAATAAAGATATTTTTCATTACCATTGAAAAATGTCTATGAAATGTGCATTACCACTTGCCAATGCCATTAGGTGAAAAAATCAATGCTAATTAAAAAAAATTTCATTGGCATTGATGTTCTCAATGCTTATGGAATTTTTTTTCATTAGCATTGAGTTATTTCAATGCCAATGAAAAGTTAATGCTAATGCTAAAGTCCCATCTCTGCCCTACGTGCCTTGAGACACAGCCTGTGCTATCTCCCATGTCCGATATTGCAGGAGATAGCCCCTTAAGGACATTCCGGTCACACCCTACTCGTCACGTAGTGGAGAGTTCGTAGATCGTTATGTTCTGGTCTGTAATTGTACGTTTCGTCATGTTCGCCCACAGAAGGACGGCCTTCCCGGAGATCACACACCCATTCGCAATGAAAATTACGCTCATATTTTTTCTTTGTTTTACCTCACTTTGATTTCTTATTTAGATAAAACTTAACTAAAATACAATAACTTAGAGAAACTACCCTACTTCAGCCTTTAGTGGCAATTAAACTAAAAAAATCTAAATTCAAAAAAAAAGGAAAGAAAAAAAGTTACACGTACTCACGGTTTTATCTGGATCCCTCGGAGTCCTGCGCGCAGCACTATGGAGAAATCCTGGAAATTAGAGGGGCAAATATGCTTATAAACTAGCAAGTAAGAGTATAAATTTAATGAATAAAAATGCCTTTAAAACGAAAGCGAAACGAAGGTACAAAGAACACAAAAATACACACTTATTAGGTGTGCGTATTCTCTGTATTTTCCATTCTTATTTGCATTTTATCCAAATTATTTTCAATTCCAATTATTTTCAATTTTTTAACAGCTGACTGTCACAAATGTCATAAATGTCATCTGTGCTGCCAAATTTTTGTGATGATATTATTGATCCGCGCTGTCGTTTTTTTCGTCCAATCCCATACGGGATACACGCCTATTATATCATACCATCATGATACATGATACAACTAAACCATATATTGGCATACGCATTTCCGTCAAAAGAGCGTGACGTCACATGAGCTTTTTTTTTTTAATAATTCACTAGCGCTAAAGGGGTTATGAATACCCTTATGATGCTATTAACACAGCGCTAGTGTTGGTGTAGTGATTTCTGAAACTCAGGTGGTATTAGGTTTCAGTCTTTTTGCTCCGAGGGTGGTTTTCCAGAATGACTGGGGAGAATTATTGCCATTGCTTATAATTCGCAGTATTTCTTTCGAATATCCCAATGTCATAAGTACGATCAACACTTTCAAGCCATTGCCTACCCTACTGCCAGTGTTATGCCTATACAGTAGAGTTGACGTCAGCTTTTTTCGCAATTGCCGTTATATTCGAATTTCCAATTGGCATTTATGTACAGTGATCCCCGCTAAATTGAACCTCGCTAAATTGATTTTCCCGTCTAATTGAAAGAAAATATTTCCTATAAAGCTATACACGTTGTCGCCAAGCGAGCAGCGCTACCGATACATTGCAGCGCTGAATTGTCTCATTTTCAACTGAACGCAGTCGCAGTTCTTTTTGTCACTGGTTGTCATAATTGAAATTGAAATAACGAAATCATTAGCCGAGTGACAGAGGGAGACTGCAGTAAGCATTTTCTATACTTTAACAATATCATTAATTCAAGCCTTACTCTTTGATTTAAAAAAACTGAAATAAATACCACGAAACAAAAGGATATTGTTTTTTCACTTCAAAGTCACTCGGTGACAGCTTTATTTCGCATTTCACCACAGCACGTAAATGCGTAGCCATCGCCCCAATAAGGGAAAAACGAGAAGATATATTGATTTCATCATGTCGGACGGCGACGAGGCGCCCAGCCGTCGTGTATTGAAGAAGCAACTGGAGAATCTGCAGGAGCAGCTGAAGCAACTTCAGTTAGAAACAGCCGTTGCCAAGGCTTCTTCAGAATCGGACAGGATCCTACGTGTTCAAATTCAAGAACAGGCGGCTGCCGCCGCAGCCGTCGCGAATGCATCCGTCGCCTCCGAACGCGACCTGCGTTTACAGTTGGAGAGACAGTTAGCCACCGCCGCAGCTACTGGTGTGATGTCGTTGGGACTGCAAAGTAATGCGGCTACTGCCGCAAACCCAATTGCAAATGCGCCGTTGGTCTCTAGTCCTCCAGAGACATCCGCCGACGTCTATGCCGCTAGAACGCCTAATGCATCGACAGTGTACGTGAATAATGCGAGCGGGAATTCTGCCGACGTCCTCACAAATGCCAGTGCGCAGTACTTGCATCCAGGTGTACGATGTACGTGGAAAAGCGCAGCCGACGCAACATGTGCAGCGTATTCACAATTCGCATCAGTGCCTATTCTCCAGCCGAGAGAACTAGGAGCTGAAAGAACAACAAATGGATTGTATGCTCCTGCCGTTACTTCGACACAAGAGGCGCCGGATTTCGGTCGGCATACAATGCAAGACGACAAACCGTCATACCTTAGCGATCACAGCCGTGATCACATGATCTACACCAGACCTATGCAGCCCCACGGTCGAAAAATATATGACCTTCCAGACTACGACGGGAATCCGAAAGACTGGCCAATGTTCTCCACGACCGTCGTGGAGTCGACAAAGGTGTATCAATACACTAACTTCGAAAACTGTCAGCGGTTGCAACGGGGCCTGAGGGGTGAGGCCAAAGAAACGGTAGCGGCGCTCCTAATTCATCCTGAGAACGTTTGCAAGGTGTACGAGCAACTAAGAAATCGTTTCGGACGTCGTGACCTTTTGATCAAAAGTCAAATTCAGAAGTTCAGATCATTGTCATCGTTTACTGAAAACAACATCGCGCAGATTATCCCGTTCGCGATTAAAGTGAAAAACTTGGCCATGTTCTTACGGACCACGCAAGGAAAAAATCACCTAGCTAATCCCATGCTTTTGGAAGAACTCGTGAATAAAATGCCGATGTCCCAACGAATCGAGTGGAGTCAGCACTCGTATAACGTACAGCTGTACGCAACAGTAGCCGACTTTAGTGATTGGTTGAGCAACAAGGCGAACTACGTCAGCATGGTTACGACCGTACCCAGTCCGCAGACTTCGGAGCGTAAGCCAAATCCAGTCAAGATGATGTCTAAACGAATGCAGCTGCATGTGTCAGAGGCGGCGACCGACGTACCGAAATGTGTACTATGTGAAGGGTCACATCAAGTTGCGGAGTGCCCAGATTTCTTGATTATCAGTGTCGCTGACCGCTGGAGTGTTTCGAAGAGAAACAAATTATGTTTTTGCTGCCTGAAAAGGGGACATAACTCAACGGGATGCAACGCTAGGAAGGTGTGTGGGCTTTGTCAGTGCGGAAAAGTTCACAGTCCGCTTCTCCACGAGATTGCGCAGGCTACAAAAACGAAGCTGCCAAAACCAGAGAATCCGTCAACATCAAAGAGGGATAATGGCTCCTATGTCTCAACTCCCAAAAAACAGGATGCTGTCGTTGTGAATTGTACGAACGAGCCCTTATCGGATGTAGATACGGAAAATCGTCCCATCTTACATTGCAGTGGGTAAAAGAGATGAAGGCGAGGAAGGAGCGATCGATGATTGTTGACGTTGAAATCAGTGGCCGCGGGGAACGTCAGCCGAAGTTTCTATTACGTGGTGCACGTACGGTGAAGAATATGCTCCTGCCTAAAGATGTGTGACTTGCATACGAGGTATCATCACTTGAAGTATCTGCCGATACGTGATTATGTGAAAGCACAGCCGATGCTTTTAATTGGTTTAGACAATTGCCATCTCGGGCTACCGAAGAAGACGTTCCAGAGTTCGACGGACGGACCCATAGTCATGAAAACCAAACTTGGTTGGGTAGTGTTTTGACCCACCAACGTTGCCAAGGTAGTAGGACATGTTCAAGCCTATAACATGCACGTGAGCCAACCTCCAGAGGACCGATTGGAGAAGCTGGTAGCTGAATACTTAACCACTGAGAATTTTGGCGTTAAAGAGTTGCTGACGCCGTTGGAATCTGACGCGGATGCCAGAGCACGTGAACTAATTTCCAAAACCACAGTCAAGGTTGGAAACAGGTATCAATGTGGGCTACTATGGAAATCCGATGACGTCAAATTACCAGAGAGCTTCGAGATGGCGAAACGTCGGTTGCTGAGCATAGAGTGGAAGTTGAAAGGCGACCCGGATTTCGCCACAACGTACAATGAGATTATCGCAGGATATCTCAAGAAGGGCTACGCCCGCAAATTGACGAGTCAAGAAGCTAATGCCACCAGCTCACGAACGTGGTATTTGCCACATTTCGACGTACGAAATCCCAACAAGCTGAAAAAGATCCGTCTCGTGTTTGATGCAGCAGCCTTGTCAAATGGAGTATCTTTGAATTCAGAGCTTTTGAAGGGTCCGGATGAGCAACAGCCGTTGCCAGGTATACTTTTCAACTTTCGTGTGGACAATGTCGCTGTGTGCGCCGACATACGAGAAATGTTTCATCAGGTACTTATCCGGCCTGAGGATCGATGCGCCCTGTGGAGATGGAGTGATCAACAAAAACCCGTCGAGACGTTCGAAATGGTTGCGATGACCTTTGGAGCGACGTGCTCTCCGTACACAGCTCAATATGTAAAAAACACCAATGCATTAGACTACAGTGAGCAGTATCCCCGGGCGGTTAAGTCAATTCTCGACCGCCACTACGTTGATGATTATGTGGATTGTTTCACCACTGAAGACGAGGCCATCGAAGTGTCAAACACCGTCAGGAACATCCACAAGGCGGGCGGTTTTGATCTCCGGAGCTTTGTATCCAATTCGAGTAGCGTCGCTAATACTCTCGAAGAAGTGGAGCCATCGGAAAACTCATTTGTGAATCTCAACAAGGACATCGACATCGCAGCTGAGAAAATATTGGGATTGTACTGGTGTACTTCCAACGATATATTTACGTTCAAGTTGAATTTTAATCGCGTACCCTAAGACGTACTTCTGGGAAGGAGAAAGCCAAGCAAACGTGAACTACTCAGCATAGCCATGTCGATCTTCGACCCGTTTGGACTACTCGTAAACATCATGGTCTACATCAAAATAGCTTTGCGTGAAGTCTGGAGATGCAACATCGAATGGGATGAACCTATACCCGATGAACTTCACCAGAGATGGTTGCGCTGGAAGCCCGCTGTAAGTGACGTTTGTAACCTACGTCTTCAACGCCGTTATTTCCTGCACGAGCCGCTCGAGATCCAGCAGCACATTTTTGTAGATGCAAGCGAGGATGCCTTCTCTGCTGTTGCATAAGAGAGATCAGTGTCATCGGAAGGCACTGTAGAGGTCTCATTTGTGGTGGGAAAGACAAGGTGTGCCCCACCAAAGGGGATGTCGATCCCGCGTCTGGAGTTGCAGTCTGCGGTGCTGGGAGTCCGATTGCGAAAGATGGTAACTAAGTACCATGCCTTCGATGTTGGAAAGTGTGTCTTTTGCAGCGATTCCGAAACAGTCATAAGTTGGATTCGTTCGGAACATCGCCGCTATAAGCCATTCGTCGCACATAGAATATCCGAAATACTGGATACGACAAAGCCGTTTGATTGGCGCTGGGTTCCATCCAGGCTAAATGTTGCGGATGACGCCACAAGGGGGACGCAGCCGCCGTGTTTCGAGCAGCGTAGCCGATGGTGGTACGGACCGGACTTTCTTAGAGAGAATGAGTGTCTCTGGCCAGAAGAAGTCCAAATCAAGGCGATGAAGGATGTCAGGAGGAACTATGTCCCAAGTTCTCGCTACTTACTATGGCGGTGAGTAGTAACATTATTCAAGTGGCTAAATTCTCTGACTTCCTCAGGTTAAAACGCGTCATAGCTTACGTGCAAAGATTCGTTAAAAACTTTGTTGCGAAATATCATCTGAAGACAGAGATGAAAAGGGGGTGCATCGCGGCTCAAGAACTGGACGAAGCCGAACTCTGGATCTGTCGGCTCGCACAAACTGATGTTTTTTCTCAAGAGTTGGCACTTATACGTCAAGGAGAGTCAATTCCAAAGGGAAATGTGCTGCATAATCTGTGTCCCTATCTGGACGAACATACCGTTCTCAGAGTGTACGGGAGGATTGATGCGGCATCAACAGTACCTTGGACGACTAGAAGGCCAATAATTCTTCCACGAGATCACGCCTTGACTAAGTTGGTAGTTGCTTACTACCACCGAAGATTGAATCATCAAAATGAAGAAACGATTGTTAACGAGATCCGTAGAAAGTTTTGGATCCCTCACCTACGACAACTCATACGAAAAGCCAAAATAGTATGCATGATCTGCAAGCTACGCTCAGCGAAACCACAAAATCCGATGATGGGACAGCTGCCGATTGATCGACTGACACCGTATGTAAGGCCGTTTTCGTACTCAGGCGTCGACTATTTTGGACCGCTCCAGGTTGCCATAGGCCGACGTCGTGAGAAGCGCTGGGTTGCCGTGTTCACTTGCCTAACTGTGCGCGCTATTCACTTAGAGCTGGCTACTGACCTGTCGACGGACGCTTTTATCCTATGCCTTCGGAACTTCGTGAATCGTCGTGGGGTGCCAATGAGGATGCGGAGTGACAACGGCACGAACTTTGTTGGCGCTGATGGTGAGCTGTACGCGTTTCGAGATGTCTTCGACGAAGCTCGTATACAAAGTGAAATGTCAACTAGAGCAATTGAATGGGTCTTTAATTGCCCAGCTAATCCGAGCGCAGGAGGTGCGTGGGAAAGAATGGTGCAATGCGTCAAACGAGTGCTCTGCTATACGCTCAAAGAAGAGGCTCCAAGGGTTGAAACGCTAAACAGCCTGTTAATAGAAGCCGAAAATATAGTGAACTCTCGACCTCTTACTCACTTGCCAGTGACACCGGAAGATGAGGAGCCGTTGACTCGAAACCACTTCATTCTTGGAACAACCAATTCGACACAGACTCCTGGGCCAGCTGACGTAAAAACGCAATGCCTTCGCAAACAATGGCGAATTGTTGAGCAGTTGAAGAATCGTTTTTGGAGGCGATGGATGAACGAATATCTGTCAAGTCTAACGAGAAGAGCCAAGTGGTGTGGGAAGGTGAGACCGCTTCAGACCGGTGATCTGGTCTTCATATGTGACACTGACATGCCACGATCCAAATGGTGCAGAGGAAGGATCACAAAGGTTTACCTCGGTTCGGACGATCAGGTGAGGAGCGCTGAAGTACAGACCGCAAGAGGGATATTACATCGACCGGCCTCGAAGTTGGCCCTGCTGGATATAAGTGGTGAATCTGTGAGAGATTCACAGGGTGCGGGATGTCGCCGAGCGAGCAGCGCTACCGATACATTGCAGCGCTGAATAGTCTCATTTTCAACTGAACGCAGCCGCAGTTCCCTTTGTCACTGGTTGTCATAATTGAAATTAAAATAACGAAATCATTAGCCGAGTGACAGAGGAAGACTGCGCTAAGAATTTTTTATACTTTAACATTTTCATTAAATCAAACCTTACTCTTTGATTTAAAAAAACAGAAATAAATACCACGAAACAAAAGGATATTGTTTTTCCACTTCAAAGTCACTCGGTGACACACGTATTTGCACGGTTTATTGAGTCCCGTATAATTGATTTACCCGCGTAATTGATCTTAAAAATGTGTACCAAACAAACTAAATACATCCAAATTTGTCGGTTAATTGATCGGCGACAAACAAAAAATTATAACAAAAACATGGGCAAATTGTAGTAATTCCGGAGCGCTGTTTTTACATTGAAGTTGACAGCACTGCACAACAGATAGCAGCGACCTGTAGTTTGTCATATTCCAATTTTGGTATGTAGCGGGATTCATTTGACAACAAAACTTATTCCGATTTTTAGATATCAGATAGACTAGAATACGGAACGCTGAAAATTGACTGAAAAACAAGCCAACGTCAAATATGACATCCAAGCGAAAACAACATTTTTACTTTCTGTTCTCGCATTGGAGTTGCTTTGTAACTTGTAAATCTGCGCACAATAAAAAACACGAATTGTTCGGAAGATAACATTATATGAAAGTAATACACTTATGCGCTTTGCCAAAAGCAGTTTACTTATATCACAGGTTAATTGTAATCATTTGAGCTCAACAATTTGCTGAAGACTACAAAATCGATAAATTATACAATAAAACTGTGTGAAAACTAAACTATTAATTTAAACCAATATTCGTCCAAGTAGCTAAAAAAAAAAAATTACTTGTAAAGTTCAGCAATCGTTGCAAAATACGATATTTTAAAATTTCAGAATTTTTAGACTAACAATCCCGTCCACTAACTCACAAAAAGTTGTCTTGCTCATCTGTCGAGTTTCAGGCTGTTGTCGAATCAGAATGCTCTCTTTATCTGAAACTTAAGATGGTCCAGAAATCGGAACGTACCCGTTTTCATCACAGTTTTCGAATATAACATCGTTCCATTGACTTACTGGCTCAATTTAGCAAATCTCGTTTAGTTGCACTAAAAAAGCAATTAAGCGGGTTTTGTTTAATTGAACAATCGGATAATTGATCAAAAAAATCTGACAAAATGGTCGGTTCAATTAAGCGGGGAAGACTGTATTTGAATTTGATTTGAATTTGTGAATTTGTGAATTTCATTGAAAAATAAAAATAATAACAAAAAAAAATGGATGTTTTTCAACCTTATTTTCAATGTTTCAAGAGTTGGTATTTTTCAAACAACATCAGTAAAGGAAAGATTAGACTGCTTGCCAAGTTGGCAATTGAATGACCATTTCTGACAGTTCTCCTGGCAAAATAAGGTCTTGCAGTGTAATGGGCATTTCCCGAATGACCAAATGAGCATTTAATCATAAATTGCCACACTAGTTTTGACAGATAAAGTTGTCCAATCTGTAAGTAGTGTAATCGGACATTTTTTTTCATTTCATTCATTTATTTAGCAGTATTTAGCTATTTTAACAATTCAACAATAAAACAATAAATAAGTTAATAAAAAACGATAATAACCTTCTACAAAAGATTATACATATTTGGTCTTTACATAATTCACAACATTTTGTTTGAAGCGGATCAAGTTGTTCTCGCATTTTAATTCATTAGGTAGTTCATTAAATATTTTTAGGCCTTTGTACATTAACATATTTTGAGCGGACTGGGTTCTAAATAGTGGAATCCTTAAATCAAATCTATTTCTAACATTATATCTGTGTATATCTCCAAAATAATTTAATTTATTGCATAAGTAATTTGGTAACAACCCATTTTTCATCTTAAACACAACAACACATTTATTACAGTTCTTTGGTTCACAATTAACCATTTTAGCACATTTAACATAGTTACAATAGGGGTTCTCCAGTTGCATCTCAGAATTATTCTCATTGCTTTATTTTGCAACTTCTGTAATCTATCTATCATGGAGATGTTTCCCATGAAAATGACCGTCGAACAATATTCGAAATGCGGTTTTAAAATAGCATTGTATACATTAATGGCACACATCATTGACATTTTTTTTTTGATTCTAGAGAAGAAACCTACTTTTTTGCTTATTTTTCTAGATATATAGTTAATATGCTCTTTGAACAACAAGTTTTTATCTATTATAATTCCTAAGTATTTGATTTCATCTACTAAATCCACTTTTATGTTATCAATTGAAATTATGTTTTCAGACACTCCATTAATAAACATGCTCTTAGTCTTTCCTATGTTCAAACTTAGTTTACTTCTTACAAACCACTTACTAAGGTTATTCAAATCACAATTAATTTTCTGAATGCAGTCATTAATATTTATGCCAGAAATGTATAGAAGATCATCGTCTGCAAACAATCTTAGTAATGCATGTTTCACCACTTTCGGCATCTCGTTCACATATATGATGAACAACAAAGCGCTAAGAACAGACCCCTGTGGAACCCCGAGACTGACGTTTATTGCTTCTGAAAGTGCATCATCAACTTTCGTCCTCTGCTTACGTGAGGGCAGGTACGATTCAAACCATTTCAGTTTAATACCTTTTACTCCGTATTTCTCAAGTTTCGCCAGTAGAATACCTCTATCCACGGTTTCAAATGCTCGTCTAAGATCTATGAACACGGCAACGATAGTTTTTTTTTTATTGTGTATCTCTGTCTTCCAGTCAGCTATGACCAGGTTTAATAGAGATTCACAGCTGTGTCTTCCTCTAAATCCCGGCTGGCAGTCCGTAAAGAGTTCATTGTCTTCCATATACTTTTGAAGCTTGTTTTGCACAATTTTCTCCAGAATTTTGGCATCATTGAATAACATGACAATAAGTACGAATGCCATTGTAATGACCAAATGACCATTTGCCATTCATTGAGATTTGGTGATGGCATGTTTCTGGCATTTAATAATTCAATTGCCATCGGTATTCGTTGTTGCACTTGTTGTGTTTTTGTTCGTGTTTCTTGGTTTTTATTGTTTTTTTCGTTGTTTGTTTATTATTTGAATATACAGTTCAGTGAAAATTAGTGGTTTGTCTTTTTGTTATGTATTTGCTTTGTTTTATTACTGTTGTGCTTTTTGACACATACGGCGTTACCACAATTCACTTTCAAAAATATAACAAAATGCCTTGAATGACCAGTGGCAAATTTGTTCACAGTGTAATATAGAACATTGACAACATTGGCATTTTGGTCATTTGAGAGATAATTTGGACATTCGCCTGTGATTATTCAATTGCCAACTTGGCAAGCAGTCTAATCTTACCTTACGAAAATGAAAAGGAATCGGGGAATATGCTGATTTTATTGGAAAGCATTTAGTGAGCGGCTGGAAAAGGACTGGAAGGTTTTATACATCGTAATTAAGTATTTGTGGGTTTATTTAATGGTTAAGTATTTACCGTAATTATTGTTTCGGCATTTTTATATTGGACAAATTAAAACAACTTGTTGGATTTGGTTCCATTGTATGTGGTAATTCTATCTGTATTATTTTTAATTAAAGTGGATTATTGTCAGATCTGCGCAAAAGTGTTGGAGGGGAAACTATTTTTTTCTATTTTATTTTTACATTTTTAAAAGTTTGTGATTTGCACAATTCCATCAGTTTTGTTTTTACCCAAACAAATGCTTGATTTGCCCATGACTTGAAATTATTCCATTTTAAAGGGGCTGACAGGCCCCTGCTTGGCAATTAACACAACCTTAGCGAAGCAACTAAGTCTCGCTGAGAAAGGGTGAAATCCCTTTAACCTGCGAAGTGGGTTATGGAAACAGCCAATAATTTGTCTTAATTCCATTTTAAATGCATCCTATAGCCTTTTTACACAAAACAAATTTTGTTTGTTCCCGATTTGATAGGCACAACAAACACTGGTTGGGTAAGAAAAACCGATTGGATAGTGAAAATCAAAAAAAAAAAAAAATGGTTTCCTCCAGAACATTTACACAGAATACGTATCTTAAAATCATCCGTTTTCAGTAAAAGCAAGAGAATTTTTTTATACGAATTTACAATATTGGAAACCCGCCACTTATATCTACTGTATCAGAGACAAGACGAAAGTTTACTAATTTTATTTTTTTTTTAGGATAACTCTTAAGATTCAAATATAATCATAAGACCAAGCGATCCTATTTGTGTTCAATTCAATGTCGTTACAGCGATCTTTACATGCTGTGCGTGTTCGTTTTGCGCCAAGTCCAACAGGCATGTCATATAAATAGTATAAACGAAAGGTCACTTACCCAATATAATTTTTCAGGTTACCTACACCTTGGGGGGCTTCGTACTGCTTTGTACAACTATTTGTTCGCCAAGAAACATAATGGTAAATTCATATTAAGGATAGAAGACACTGACCAAACACGTCTAGTAAGTGATGCTACGTCATCAGTTATTGAAGATCTTAGATGGTCTGGGATAGTAATCGATGAAGGACCAACATTTGGAGGGAATTACGGGCCGTACATTCAGAGCCAACGTATGAATATTTATAAGTATGTACGTTAAGCCTCTTCACATATCGTCACCTGAGTGCAATAACTAGATAACTTTATTTTTTTCCATTTTTGAGATAATTTGTTTTTTGGATCCCTTGATTCGATAAGAATTGGCTTCTTATTACTTAATGCCATCTATTGGGGAATATAAAACCTAAAAAAAAAACAACAAATTAGATTATCACTCAGTGCAAGAAGTTCACATCTTGAGATAAGTGTAACCACATTATACAACAATAATATGATATTCCCTCTTTATTAACGACAACCCCTAGCACAGGAAAAAGAAAACGGAATTAGCTGGTGAAAAAAGTCTAGTAAATTACGGGTCAAACTGTTTTTACCGATTTCTCGAAAGTATAAAAAGTCGAATTATCTAGTTATTGCCCTGACGATATTAAGTTGGTACATTACAAGTTTATTTCCAATCGTTAGTGAGGCGGTTGCGAAGTTACTGGAAACAAAAGCTGCATACCGATGCTTCTGCACAGAAACTCGCTTAGATCTGTTGCGAAAAGAGGCAATTAAGTTAAGGCAGATTCCACGATACGATAATAAATGCCGGCACCTTACATCTTTAGAAATGAAACGAAAGTTGGGAAGCCAATTGCCCTTCTGCATACGTTTTAAAATAGATGATCACTTTGACTCTGTACATGATATGATTTATGGCAACATTTTTAACAATCTTACTGACAATGAAGGTGATCCAGTGATTATTAAATCTGACGGATTTCCTACCTACCATTTTGCTAATGTTGTGGATGATCATATGATGAACATTTCCCACGTCTTTCGTGGAGTGGAATGGCAAATGTCTACTGCAAAGCATTTGTTACTTTACAAGTAAATTGTTTAACTACAGACTTGGCCAAATAAATTCTGAAGGAAACCAAACTGAAAGGTGTATCGCTGTTTGGTTATTAAAAATAAATTGCTGTTATTTAGTTCTTACATTTCTCAAATAAAACATCACCATTTTTATTAAAATTTTCAAGATTTAAAGTAATCCTAACTTTGGCAAAAAACAAAAACATGTTACGCATTATGTGGCCAGGTTTGTACATGCATATTTTTCCTTTGTATTTTTATAAATTTAATTTAAGAGCTTTTGGCTGGAATCCGCCCAGATACGGACACCTGCCTTTACTGATTAATGCTGATGGAACTAAATTAAGCAAACGACAGGGCGATATATGTATAAAGCAGTTTCGGTAAAATTAATAATTTATTATTTTTTTTTATGTAATTAAGTCTTTTTTTTCTCATATTAGTGATAGTGGTATTTTTCCACTTGCTTTAGTCAATTATGTAGTGTCTGCTGGAGGTGGATTTCAACGAGAACCGTTCAAAAAACCCGCTATCCAAACTTTTGAATTACTGTCGGAGAAGGTAGATAATTTCATGTTATGAAAATGGCACAAGTTTATTTCATTTCATTTTTTATAATTACCCTTACACAGTAAGATACAATATCTTTTAAATTAGTGCAGGTACCACACCTATCTATCTATCTATATATTAATACCATGTTTTATTATGTGTATATGTAGTTTGACATAGAGCACCTTAATTCGCATCCAAGTCGGCTAAATCCGAATTTGCTCGATGAATTCAACAATTTAGAAATTATAAGAAAACTTTCTGATGGAAACGAAACAGACCGATTGATTGAAAAAGTGCGTAATATGGTCATATTGAAGTTCCCTCAAAAGTAATTTAATTTCATATTTGTTTTACAATGGTTGTCTGAAGCTTCTATCTTTTTTGTTAGAAATATTATGAACCTGGAAAAATCCTATATAGAGAATATCCTTCTTTGGTCCACGAAGAGGCTGTCAAACTTATCAGAACTAACAACGGGCAAATTGGACTTTCTTTGGATTGATGGCAACACTGTTTTCACAGATGAACTAACGAAAGGCAAGTGTGTATAATATATAAATGTGTGTGTTCTAGTAAGGGATGTACTAATATTCACCCTTATTTCGTAAGACGTTTCGCCAAAATAAAATGTGACATTGCGAAATTTCTACTACGATTGGCGATTTAAGTCGTTGAACGCCATTTGTCATTGAACGCCTTGAGAAACCCATTACATTACGACAAAACTTCATGTGAAAAACCTTACTTTTATTCTTTAAGGCGTTGTACGCCAAAAAAAGTGTTATTTGTCGTGGATATATTTATGATAGCCAAGTAGTACAAATCTTCGGAAAATGTAAGTTTTTCTTAAATTTTTCATCAGCCATCAACGCTAAATTTTGTTTTGTTTTTTCAAATCGTCTAAAAAGCACGAAAATAAAATTTGACGAGGAAATTATTATTAACAAAATATTCCGAAAGGGTTTCTACATTCAATTCATTTTAAAGGTATATTCACAGATAAATTGCAGTTTCACTTCCATTTCCAATTACCTTTATTTATTGTTCAAAACCAATTTAATATTGTACAATTTAAAATAAACTTAATAACAAAACAATCCATAAATGTTGTAAAATGATAGCTAATAAATACCAAAGAGTTTCACTCTAATTTTCGGTTACGTTTTAAGTGTTATTGACATTAAACTTTATATAATTAAGCCGATATGAATTTATTCGTACCCATGAAATTGTGTTTATTTAACTGGTACTCGAAAAACTTTAATGGTTTTTAAAGTTGTTTGTGATAATGGCCTATTGGAAAGTACATCCAAACAATAAACTAAAAACAATTGAAAACTTCACTATCTGAACTTAAACAATTATAATAGCTGTGTTTTTTTGATAGCTGTATACCCAGCCCAGTAAGATTTTACACACAAAGCAATAACAACACACCAAGTGTGGATAAATTTCCCAGTAGCAGCAAGTGAGGATAGAACTACATAAGTTGACCACCAGAGCGCGAAAAATCTCATAAATTAGCCTTTAGCCGATCGTATTTGTTGCTTTTACTCGGTTTTGACATTTAAGAACTGTCAAACGAAGAAAATGAAATCGAGCCGCAAACCAATTGGTTGGTGCGGCTGCTACTGTGGATGAAGTGAGTATAGATCGTTTTTTTGACTGAAGTGAGTATAATTATCAAAAAAACACGGCTAATATTATCTTTTAAGCATCGTTAGTCTGTAACTTAAACGCCTCATTAATTTCATTTTCATTTCAAACTGATAATTATCATAATTCGGTCCTCTTCTACCCTTCCTTCGGTTCACAAATTTTCTCCATATGGTGCAATCTCTTGCTATTGCCTTGCTCAAAATTCAGGGGTCGAATTACGTCATTATTAAGCAAGTGAAATACATATGTGATCGTATGATCGAGTAACTTTATTGGGATGATCACATACGAATGGTCACGTATTGAGTTCATATTTGAAAATGTACTTATTGTACTAGTCAGTACAATCCTACTACATTCATTTGAATTGCTTGTCAAATGTGAATTTTTTACTTTATTTGTGAATTTTGTGACAAGAAATCGGTCTGTTAACTAGTTAATCCACTTGAAATTGAATATTTGCTGTATTTTTCATCTTCGGATTCAGAAGAGGGATGTAGTGTGTACATTGAACAAGAGCGCTCAACAACAACCCCCTATCTTAATTAAATTCTGCGTACGTATATAAAATTATAATTTTCTTAAAACATCTTTCATAACTTATACTTTCGACGCCTATCAAGGCTAACGAATGTCATCAAAGCATTTTGGCAGCACTATGTGAAATTACACTATCACCTGTTTTTTTTCTTACTGGAGTGGAATCGGCTAGCGCGATAGTTGATAGATGATAATCAAAATCGACACTTTTGCTCTGTGTAAGGTGATTATTAAATCGACAATCGTTTTTTCGCGTGGATTTTAGGTGACAGCTATTTAGGTGTCGTTTTCATACATTTATGTCATTTTCCTAAGTTTTCAAATTCAAAGGAACACAATTCGAAAATTACATTTAATTCTTGACAGACTTAGAAGTGATGCCAATATATCAATAATTTTTTGCGATCGATTTATACATAGCAAAGAATAGTTGATAATCAAAAAACCGACAGTCAACTATCGCGTTAGCCGATCCCACCCCTGATTCAAAAAAAAAAAAATTGCGGATTGTAAAAAAATTGCGAATGAAAAAAACTCAAACTCAACTCATTTTTGACATTTTCGATAGCATTTTACGATAACAATCGAGAAAAAATAGTTTGGTAGCATAATTTTTATCGCGGCTAAGGAAATAACGCTGGATAGCTATCTAGATCCTTTATTCTATACAGGCTTTGTTGTTGTTGTAATTAACATGGAATATATTTTTTAAGCCTATATAGATTTCCAAAAAAACACGAATTTAATGAACCAAAAAGAACACACAAATAAAACAATTGCAAAAAGTGCAGTGCATTTTCATACCCTAGAAATATTATCGACAAATGGCTCGAAAATCGACCGCTACCAAACCATTTAATTGCGAAAAATGTAAACAGTTGGTTCTGTTATAAAAACATATTTGGAGACGTTTGCTATTAATCGAAAACAGAAAAGTGGAGGGAAAAGCGGAGCACATGACAAAAATTTGGACAAAAAAATAGTGGGTGCCATCGTTAAAAACCGGGCCATGTCATCCAGAGATGTTGCTGGGAAATGTGGAACAAAGATGTAATGAACGGGCTGGTCTTAAATCGCGGAAGAAACAAAAATCCAAAAGTTACCGAAAAGCAAAAAAACAATAAAAACACGAGCTCGAAAGTTGTACGACTTGATTGGAAGCAAAAAACCCTGCTTGATTTTAGTTGAAACCTACGTTAAAGAATTTTGTTATTTTACGGCAGCCCTTGCTATAGTCCGTTTAAAATCAAAAGCGACAAGGAAAGTTGCGCGGAGAGAGCAACGAAAATTGTGCTTTCTTTTATTGCCTGGAAAATGGCATTTACGAATCGGCTGAACTTTCTCGATTTCCTTTCAGATTTTATCCTATCGATTTTTACTTACACGTTCACCTACCTGTTTAACTTGGCACGGCTTGCAATTATTGTAAGTGTAATAAAAAAAGGTTCAATAAATAAATATGTGTAAGTACACATTTACATAAAAAGAAAGATATGGCTTTAATTTTTTCGAATTTTCAAATTCATATTTTCGAATCAAACTCATATCAGCGAAACATTCTTTCTCCTTTTCAACGCCATACCTGAGAAGTAAACAGTTTCAAAAACGTGTCAGTACCATGTTCATTGGAAACAATAATAATCCATACTAAACGTATTTTCTTTACACTCAATTTTTACATTTGTCAACATAGACTCCTCATCTTTTCAATCAATTTCACATTATATAGCCCAATCCCAATAAACATAATGGTATGATATTCCGAGTTAAACTACGTCACGTGTATCGTGAAATTTGATGTTTTGATTTGTTTGCATGGCCATTTGTATGAAAATTTATTACTAAATGCAGATTTGTATTCCCCATCAATGAAATATTAAAGCATAAAGCTAAATACGAATAAATCAATTCCAAATTTTTGTTGTTTGTTGTATCTAATTGATAAATAGAAATATGTATATACACACATGGACGGAAAACTCTTAAAATCTAGTAAGCTACCGCTTGAAGATGATGTTTTTGTCGATACATCAACATTCTGTAGATTGGGTCAGGTTGTAGAGATGGCTGCACTTTTGTTCAGCCTCAGTCGGATCTTAAAGGATCCATTGTGTTCCCCGGTGTGGTGTGGGGTATCTTTAAATAAATATAACACGGATTATTATTATCAATGGGCTTCCCCGAACCAGCCCGAGTTCCGAAGGAATTGAAAGAAAGTTCTCGGTAGCTTGTTTGGCAATTGGCCCAGATCATTAAAGAAATGTTTTCCGAGGGCTGTTTTTCTGTTTCTGCTAAGGCATGCTGAGGCATGCCACATCCTGTGTATAGGTCCGTTATACTCACACGCATACTCTTAGATGTTTTGGAAGTCATCGACCGTACGGTTTTTTGTTTTGATGCGTAAATCGCGGAGCCTATACCCACATCCATTTCTGACCCATCCGTAAAAATGGTTATGTGATTGGGGTTTAGATTTCTCCTTCTATCCAACTCTCTCTAGGGAAAATTTTGAGTTCGAGTCAGTTGTCGCTTCCTTTCGCGGCCACTTCCTTTGTCAAAATGTCAACATCGGTATTAGCCCCAGCTTCCCCAGCTTAGGTTTGCATTAGGTTTTCTCTTCAGTTTAATTTACGGTCTAGTATACATCCCAGGTATTTTGCCCTTTCCGATAATTGGAGTTGTATTCCTTTTAATCTCGGGGGTTCGAATGCTGGGATGTGTGTTTTTTTGTGAATAGGACCAAATCTGTTTTTTTTTTTGGTTCGCATCGTTTGGCCCAGTTGCTTTAAGTAATAAGGGCTGACTGTAGCTGGTCTGCGATTGTGGCGAGTAAGACTACGTCGTCAGCATAGGCAACGACCCTTATTCCATTGATCCCCAGCTTCATTTGTATCTCATTTACTACCAAGACTCCTTGTGGGGTGCCGCGGGAGACCAAAGCATGTATTTGGCATTCCCTAAACTCTGAGCTTATACCATAGCTAAATACTTTTTAAATAATAAACGAAACAAAAAATAACTAAACACAACTCTAACTGGCAAATAATTAAATCAAAGTAGCAAATTCAAAATGCTATGCACGTGACGTAGATTTGTGTGAGCGATATGGAAATAGACATGTGTAATATCATACCATTATATTCTATATACCTTGTCAATAGGCGTTGACGATCGGCGCAGACAACATGAAAGGTATAGTGTATGCGATTTTCCTTCTCTTTTGTATGTACACAGGAGAGGATTACTAGAAAAGAGGAAACCTGCGCGAGTTCTTCGCTTTTGATTTGAAACGGACTATACCTCTCTTGAGACAAACTTACTTAGCCGTGTCTCAAAATAATGTTTTGTTAGTTTAAACGTGATAATTAATCACCCCTATCGGGAAAAATATTTCCCCCGGAATGTTTCCCATTTTCAAAAAATAGGTATCGTGAATGATCTTCGAAAGAGAAAAAAAAAAAATTCCGTCGGAAAAATAGGTATCGTGAATAAATTTCTGATGGAAAATTTACCGTGATTTCCCTCGGATTATTCCGTCGTTATTTTGCTCGGGAACTTAAAACAAAAGCAACATGTAAGTTTCTTTTCTATCAAATATTATTCATTTTATGTTTTAATCATTACCCAAATAAGGTCAAACGCAACAAATACGAAACAATTAGAAATAATTGTAAGCCTAATGGAAAAATATCCAGATATAGCAGCTGGTTTTACAAAAAAAAAACACAGACGAAGTGAATAATTTTTGGAAAACTTTGGAGAAGGAAGTCAACAGTGTCGGGCCACCGGTAAAGTCTATATTTGAATAGAAAAAGGTAAGTTTCGCCTTCATTATAACAATCACTACTTACATACACATTTAAGGTTTGGAGTGACAAAAAAAAAATTCCTGGGATTAAAAAATGCAACTGGCGGGGGACCTTTCAAGGAGTACAGTTTCACTACTTTGGAAGAAGCTATTATTAGTGTATGCGCAATTAGTACGGCGGTGGAAGGTTCTTCTGATGCAAAACGTTTCGGATTGCCGTCTTGTAGCAAAAAACGTAAGCTGCAAGACTATGTTGAGACGGGAAAAGAAAATTCAGAACCAGGATCATCACAGAACAATAACGCTTTGCAATGCAAACTGAAGTCTCCAGATTTAGAAGAACCATTGGCTGAATGGCTTTTAAATTCTGATGATGACTGCGTTTGCTTAGAAAAAAATACATTGGACTTAAACGACTCCGTCAACAAGTCAACCAAATCAAAGCAAAAAGATCAAGTTAAGACTAACTTCACCGCGGATCTGTTCGAAAAAGAGCTTCAGCTACAACGTGAACTGTGTGACAAGATAAGTGATGCGCTTCTAATTTTAAAAAATCACCAAGCAGAAATGGAAGCGAGCTTAAAAAAGACATACCGTTCCATTGATCGTCTTTATGACCAGCAAAAATAGGTTTTCCAGGAAACAAGGCGTCATAATAACGAAATGGAGCAACTTAAAAAAAACGATACAAGAGAAGCCCAACGCCACAACATTGAGATGGAAAAATTCGTAAAGAAGAAATGGTGGCAAAGTTTAAATTGAAGAAGCGACTTCTGGAAATAGAAGAAGAAAAGCTTGAACAATTTTAATAAAATTTATGTTTTTTCTTATATGTATTTTTAAAAATTAATTCAAAATTTTATTTTGTATCTTATATTAAAATGAATACAAAAATTTCAAAGTGCACTCGTTATTTGTCTTCTTATTCGCTGTGCTTCTGCCATACATTCTGATCTGCTTATGCTTGAGACTTCATGTCTGATAACGTTTGTTTCATTTTCATCTACAAGCATTGGGGCTACTGGGATATTGATGCTGCCATCGGTCTTGTAATATATACAAATGTTGTGAAGGGCGCAGTAAACATTTGTTATTTGTGTCGCTTTATTGGGCAGGTAGTGCAACTCCCTCGCTCCTATTAAGCACCTCCATCTATTTTTAAGAACACCGTCGGTTCTTTCGATAATATTGCGGCCACGGGCATGTACTTCATTAAATTTTCTTTCTGCTGAATCTTCTTCATTCGTCCTATAGGGAGTTAAGAGCCAGGGCTCTAATGGATATCCTGCGTCGCCTATTTGCAAGTTTAATAGAATTAATAATAATAAAAGTTAAGCAAAATCGTAATAGAAATCTTACCCAACAACCATGAATTCCTTTCACCGCTTAAATATTGTTGCTCCATCCATGATCGAAGTTCACTCACTTTCCACACCAGAGACATGCTCCAGGGTGAGGAGCATCTACAAAGCGAATACGCATTTGATTATCGCAAACCTGCAAAAGTTTAATTTAAATCTTAGTTGAGTGCACAAGAATTAAGAGCATACTAACCAACAAAACATTTAAACTATAGAATCCTTTTCGATTGTAGTATAAATGCTTATTCTCTGGTGGAGAGATGATTCGAATATGCGTGCCATCATTGCACCCTATTACACCCGGCAAATTAAACTTTTCATAAAAATGATAATTTGTATTTCTCTTCTCCTTTGCTGTCATTTGCATATTTATCCAAATTGGACAAAGTTTCGATTCAAATATATTCAGCACACTTGAAAGCACTTCAGAAAAAGATGACTGTGCTAAACCAATTGAATGATCTTTGCCCACTCCTGTTTGGTAGCCACCTTCTGCAAAGAAGCGTAAGCATGCGCTAAGCTTCACTATATCACCCCAAATGATTTTTTCCTTTGTGGCAAAGAATCAATCAGCAAATCTAACAAGTATTTAAACATCGGCTTGTTTATTCGGTAATATTTATAGAATCTAAAAAAAATTTTAAAAAGTTTTGTTTTGAATAATATTATTAAAAATTTCGAGCTAAAACCAGATTTTTTAGTAAAATATATTATAGGTATAAAGAGTTGAAGGAATTCGAAACGAAAAAGGGTGATATTGATACAAATGCTTGACATGTTTAAACAAAAGCTTATTCCGAAAATCATAATTACTCCAGAATGATTAGACAATATCCCGATGATGTATTTTTCAGTCATTTCAGAATGTTCTATTCTACATTTTTGGTAATATACAATATTAATTCTTGTTACATGAAAATAATTAATTTATATTTTAGGCTTTAAGAAATTCGTTAAAACCAATAAGTTGAACTAGTCGCGTGGGTTGTATTAAGCGAAAAGAAAATGAAAAAACGAGTTTCAATTAATAAAAATCACTTTATTTGTTGAGGGCCGATTTATGAATGACGAAATTCTTTTATGCAATCATTATCGATCGCAGCAGAAACGAAACTGCTGATACCACATATTTCGCTCAACGAATAATGTTTGCTGTGTTAACATCATTAACATTATTTGTTTAGCAATTATGCTGTATCGACTATTTCATTTATGCTGCGTCGAGAATGATTTAAATTTTTAACAAATTCTAATAATTCCGGCCTGACGTTTCCTGTCATCAGGTTACCGGATGTAACTCCTCCCTTCCTTAACTCAGGATTCTCCTGAATTCTGTTTACAATATTTAAGTTGAATTTTTTCTGTTTACAATATACATATACAGAAATTACAATTATCGATACAATGAGAATAATACTAAAACTTCCTATACTGCAGCTTATGATACTATGTTTTTTTAAAATATGAATTTCTTTAAAATTTCTTTCTTGATGGATAGTGAACTCTTCAAATGTTAATGTATCATTGTTTGTTATTATTATTTCATCGTTTGGAATATAAAATCTTTCAATAAATTTAGACATTCTGTTGTTAAATTTCTGGTTACCAATTTCAATTGAACAGTTAGCAAAATTTATAAAATAATTTCCAGTTAAAACAAATTTTCTTTCATCGCAGTTGCTCTTAAAAGTTCTGTTTTTCATATTATTCAAAATTATAAGGTCATAATTAAGTTCTATTATTTCTTCATCTAACTTACTTACTAATTTAAAATTGTTCTTGAAAATACAATTTTTACTTAATCTCAATTCCTGAAGACTTAAATTATTTTCGAAAGTGTACGTTTTATTATTGATTTTAACTACATATTCCAATGCTTCGTTAATTTGCCTATTTTTAGAGTTAACAATTGGTACAAGTAATTTTTTATCTGTTTTCATTATTGATGTTGGAATTTTTATTGCGAAAATATCTTCGTTTTCAAACTTAGCTATTCCTACTTTTATGTTGCTGAGTTTTTTTAATGTCAATTTGATATTTAATAATCTCGTTGTTGCTCAAAATACTTGGGTGTATAACTCCTACTTTTGCCAAAATTATGTTGTCTTGTATCAAATTTATTTGTTCTTTTAGTATGTTAATTCGCATTTGTTGTTCTAGAAAATCTTCCTGTGATATTATTTGTTTACTAATATTTTCACTCGTATTAATTTTTTGCAAAATTGTATTTCTATCTGATTGTAAAATGTTTTTTAACAAAGTAAATGAATTATTGAAATTATTATTTATTTTTATCTGCTGATTGATTGTCTCAATAAGTTCGTTATTTGTGTTGTTGTTACTTTTTAATTGGTTTTCTATGTCGTGTTTGTCGTCATCGTCTAAGGTTCCAAAGAGCCAACTTAATCCCTTTCCTACAGCATTAAATAAACCTCTTTTAGATCTATGAGGTAATAGAGTTAATACCTTATTTCTCATTGAATATAATTCTGTTCTTAAAAAATCCTTTCTTTCTGTTCGTAACGTTTCTATATGTTTCTCTAATTCATCTATCAAATTTATTATTTCGTTTGGGTTAATAATATGTAGAAAATTTAGTAACTATTTCTACCTCATCAATCCTTATCTCTGCATAACCGACTTCTGAAGTAAGTTTTTCAACTGTTAGGGCCGTTTGGGTCTTGGGGATGGTTATTACTACTAGTATCCATATGAGAAGGGTTCTGATCTGCAAATTTAAAGATACGTTTTATGTTATTCTCGTGTATATTTCTAAGTTTGTGTTTTCTAAATTTGGGCGCTTCTTTGTGACGAAGAGACTTATAATTTTTTATAAATCCTGTAGTTCTTATTTCTATATAATTTTCGCGGATTCTGTTTCTCTTTCCTATCGTGTTAGCTTTTGCTTTATTTATCCTTTCTTTAATTAGACTAAAGTCAACTTTTCGTTCCTGTACTTCCGATGGGGTGCATTTTATGGTGGAGTGATAAGTGGTGTTATAAAGTATGACTGCGTTGAGCATTTGTGTTTTAATGGGTTGTTTATCCTCTAGATTTAATGTCCTAATTCTTTCTGTAAGAGTGTTGTTTAACCTTTCAACATCTGAATTGCCTGTATGATTGTTTGGTTTTGTGATGTGGAATTCGATATTTTCCTCTTTGCAAAATTCCTCAACGTTTTTTGATTTGAATTCATTATCAAAAGTAAATTTCTTTATTTTTCCACGAATCGCTATAAAGTGCTTTAATTTTTCTACTATTGTCAAACTATTTCTATCTTCTAAAAATAAGGTTGTAGCATACTTCGAGAATTTGTCTGTGAAAACTATAAATGAATGTTTGCTATTGACGTAGACATCAACATGTACAATTTCGTTTAATGTTGAGGGAGTTTCTGCAAGGAAGAATTTATTTCTTATGGGATTTCTATCGTATTTCGCTGAAGAACAGATTTCACAATTATTAATTAATTGGTGTATTACTGTTTTGAGGTTGGGATGATAAACTTTCTTTTTTATTCCCTCATAAGTTGGTATTATTCCGGAATGTCCTACCTCATTTTTATGAAACAATCCGATCTGCTTTTTTAGAGTTTCTTCGTCTTCTATGTCTCTAGCGATGTAACTATATTTCACAAATTTAAACAGATTTCTATCAGGGAATGTTTCTATTATTGCTTGTTGCAGTTCATTGTACTCCCCATCACTAAGATTGGAGTATATCCCTATTTTACCTTTCTTTAAATATTTTTTTTAATATAACACTGACATTTCCTTCAGATATGTCGTTTTTGTCGATATAAATTCGAGTATTTTTAAAAGCTTTTTCAGATTCACGTTCTTTACGTTCTAAGAATAATATTTGTATCTTAAATCGGTTAACTATAGTATCTAGAATAGGAATATGGTCCTCCAGATTTTGTTCTTGAGAGTGGATAGTTTGCACATCTTCGGATACATTAATTTCTTTATTTGCTTCAAGATTATTTAAGTTTCTAAGCTTTTCCTCCGATACCTCTCTGAAGACTTCATTGTTTGTGCTCAAGTCTGCAACACTTCCTGAATCTTGATTTGTTTCACTTTCGGTTTGGGAAATAGCATTTATTTCCTTATTTTCAATACTAATACGGCTTAAAAAGTCAGCAATAACATTTTCTTTGCCCTTAATAGTCGATTTTTATGTTGTACTCCCCTAATTGTAAGAGCCACCTCTGGAGTCGAGGGTTTATATCTTTGCCAGCATATTTGGAATGAAGCCATTTGATTGGCTGATGATCTGTGTTTAATTCAAATTCCCTTCCAAACAAATAGGGTCTAAAGTATCTGACACCCCACACAACAGCCAGTAATTCTTTATCAATGGTGGAATAATTAAGCTCAGGACTGTTAAGGGTCCTAGAGGCATAGGAAATGGGGTGACCATCTTGGGTCAAAACTGCGCCAATCGCAACATTTCTTGCATCTGTCACGAGTTTAAATTATTTTTGAAAAATCGGGGTATCTAAGAATTGGATGATTGGTTATCAGATCTTTTAATTTTTCGAAAGCGGCAATAAAACTAGGGTCTTTTGTATTTATTCGAGAATTTTTTTTCAGATATTTTGTTAACGGATGTGCAATCTTTGCATAGTTCTTAATGAATTTCCTATAGTATCCGGTGACTCCTAAAAAAGATTTAATTTGCTTTTGTGTTTTTGGCAATGCTAAGTTTTGGATAACCCCGACTTTTGCGGGGTTTGGCCGTACACCTTCAGGTGTCAAGATATGACCTAAATATTCCGTTTCCCTTACGAGAAAATTACATTTGTCTATTTGCATTTTTAATTTTGCTTTTCTCAATCTATCAAAAATTTTTCGAATATTAGAAATATGTTCCTCTAGAGACGTACTAAAAATTAAAATATCATCAAGGTAAACGATGCAGATTTTATTGATATAATCCTTAAGGATTGAGTTCATTAATCTTTGGAAGGTAGCCGGGGCATTTTTAAGTCCGAACGGCATCCTTACATACTCATAATGTCCGTTTGGAGTAGAGAAAGCAGTTTTCATTTGATCCTCTGGTTTGACGGGGATTTGATGGAATCCCTTCGCCAAATCCAGAGTGGTGAAATATTGAGCTCTTCCCAATTTGTCCAATATATTTTCAATATTGGGAATTGGGAACTTATCTTCTACCGTAACATCATTGAGTTTCCGATAGTCGATAACTATACGCCATTTCTTTTGCCCGGATTTATCTGACTTCTTTGGAACGATCCAAAGAGGAGAATTGTATGGGGAACTACTTTCTCTTATGATTCCTTGCGAAAGCATTTCTGAGATTTGTCTCTCTATTTCTTGCTCATGGATTTGAGGATAACGATAAATTTTGGAGTATATGGGTCTATTTGTGTTAAATTTTGGATAGTTGTTTCTACATCCCTCGTTAATTTCTAAAGCAGTAATTTGATTTACTTCGTAGGGGTAACCATCTTCAAAGAGAATTTTATTGCCGTTTATTTCTAGTTGCCTTTCCCCTAGATCAACTTTTGCATTTTACGATGACAATAGATCTCGACCAATAATTGCATCGTATTTTCTACCATTCAGTGTAAGCACTTTCCATGCCACTGTTCCTTTGGCTGAAAATTCTTTTGGGAGTGGGGTGACAACTTTATGGTCAACTAAATTCATCCCATTAATTGTAGAGTAAAATATAGGATCTGATAATTTTATTTCCGGATAATTTTGCAAAAAGTTGGGTTTTATAATGCTTGTTTGTGAACCGGTATCCACCAAGCACCTAATTTTTTTATTGCCTATAGTAAGAGTTACTACCGTTAATTTTGTGCATGAGGCCGTATTGGAAAATTTGCACGTTTTTCAATGTTCCCTATCTCCATAGATTCAAAACGGTTGTAAGCGTTAGAATCGTTACTCCTATTTCTTGTCAATCTAGAAGAATTATTTTGATTGCGGGATCTAACTGAATGATTTGGTTGGTTAGTAAACAGATTGTTATCTTGAGGCTGATCATAATTTGTATTACTATAATTTCTTGTATTATTTTCTTGGCTGTTATTACTTCGATACCTATTCTGTTGAAAATTGTTGCAATTGCTATTGTCGTTATATTGTCCTCTATTATGCCTGAATGTTTCGCTATAGTTTATTGGTCTATTTGCCTGCCTATTTGTTTCATGACTACGTTCTCTATTTCTTAAAAAAGTTGTTTGTCTTCGGTAAGCAATACAAATAGCCCTTTCGTCGTCAAGTAGTTTGGGCTCCGCGAATTTATTATAAATCTCTATCAATGTATTATTTTTATTAACATTTCCGCGGACTAAACTATCTAATTTCTCCATAACAATTCCTACGAGATATTTATCATTATTTTCTGGAGAATAAATTGTCGGTTTATCATTTTCATTTTCAAAATTGTATAATTCGTTTAACTGATAATTCACTGATCTCACTTTTCCAAATAATTCTCTTTAATTTCCTACCTTAAAGTTTCGGCATTCGTTTATAAGTTCCGCATAATCCTTACGGGGTCGAAAATGCAGCTTCAGCTCCGACTGTGCTTCCTCCCAGGTTAAATCGTCGCCAAGTCGTTGTATGCATTGTTTCGCTTCGCCTTGGATTTTTTCGTTGATTACCATTTTAATTGCATATTCCTTAAGGTGTTGATTGCTGCATAAGTCCACAGCGTTGTTCACTGATCTGATGAACTCCATTAACGTGAATTCATCTCTGCCGTTGAATGGTTTCAAGCGCCGAAAATGGTTCAGCACTTGATCCGTTGATAGTTGAAACATGTTGGCTTGTTCTACATTCTGTTGTGGGACAGCTTGGTTACAATTTTGTTGTAGTACATGTTGGTTGAGCTGCTGTTGCAACTGGGCAATTTCATTTTGCTGTTGTTGCATAGTTTGCATCAACAACGCAATTTCCTGTGAATTTGCCATGTTATCTATGTTTTCCTGTTCACTATCACTGTCACTACTAAGATTTCTGTTTTGATCAAACAGTTCGTTTTTTCGGTTCATTAATTTATTTGCACTTCTCTTTTTTGTTTTTTTTTCTTTTACTTCAACTGGATTCTTTAAACTATTATTGTCACTCTAACACTTAAGTGTTTTATTTTTTCTCTTTTTTCTTTACTTAATTACGATTATAAGTTGTGTATAATTCTTTAGAATTATACTCCTTCGACTGCGCCAGTTACGTGGGTTGTATTAAGCGAAAAGAAAATGAAAAAACGAGTTTCAATTAATAAAAATCACTTTATTTGTTGAGGGCCGATTTATGAATGACGAAATTCTTTTGTGCAATCATTATCGATCGCAGCAGAAACGAAACTGCTGATACCACATATTTCGCTCAACGAATAATGTTTGCTGTGTTAACATTATTAACATTATTTGTTTAGCAATTATACTGTATCGACTATTTCATTTATGCTGCGTCGAGAATGATTTAAATTTTTAACAAATTCTAATAATTCCGGCCTGACGTTTCCTGTCATCAGGTTACCGGATGTAACTCGTATGCAGACCTGGCTATTCAATTGAAACTTGTATACCTATATCTTGCATTATGGAACTTTGCAATAAAGTCAGCTTCCGAGAAGTATCTGATCGCTTCGGTGTGGCAAAGGGAATGACCTACGATGCATTCATGAAAACCGTTGACGCAATATGTAGCCTTAAATCTCATGAATGAAGAAATATAAGATTACGCGCTTACCTTTTCAAAATTGTTCTCTTCTGCGCACATAGGTCATCGGTGATCAAAATTTTAGTTGTCATTCGCGTAAACAAATGGATTCCATACAAAGTTCTTGTTGCTCTCAGTTCGGGTGTGTAATTATATTATTTGTGCCAAGAAATAAAGAAATTATTACAGTCGGTGCTTTAATTCATAAAATATATTAATATTGCTTACCCTGGGAATCGTTTTAATTGCAATTCCAATAGAATTATATCCCATAATCTGATATGGAAAATGTACACACGGTTCATGTGTTGTGATTGATTTCTGTGAATTGAATAAATATTTTTTGTGCAACGAATTAATGAAATTTAATAAAAAGTTACCTTATTTATGTGATAATTTTTGCATATTTTCGATTCCTTGAATTATTATTTTCAATGTTGTGATTGATTTCTGTGAATTGAATAAATATTTTTTGTGCAATGAATTAATGAATTTAATAAAAAGTTACCGTATTTATGTGATAATTTTTACATATTTTCGTTTCCTTGAATTATTATTTTCAATGATGTCGTTATTGAGCTTCTTTATTCGGAAAAACATCCTTGAACGAAAGAAGAGCTTCTTGACATTGGGATCGCAATCCACATCTTCCGCCAAGTCCATGAGGTTTCCGATGAATCCGGGACATACAACAAGATCCTCGCCGTTGAACGAATTGAAAACCTTTTCCAAACTCATCATATGTGCCATCATGGTATTTGCAGGGCGTGATAGTCCCCCTTCACTTAGATGCTTTACCCAAGAAGTAGTGTTCATATCTTCAGTATCTTCTAAGTTAGGGACATCGCGCTTTAGTTTGTGGCAAATATAACCAGCAAGATTTTCCAATCCGTCATTAGCCAACGAATCGAGTTCATGCTCGGAAGTGTCATTTTCACTTTTCTCCGGTTCCCAAGCTATGCTTTTGAAAATAATGCCTTGAATAAATTTAATAAATAAATTACTGTGGTTTTACAGGTGCTTTGAAAGAATTATAACTTACCTGAGAGAGGCGAGTCTAAGTCTGGTGTATCGTCCGTGCTTGTATTCGCTTCATCAGAAATAACACCTTCGTTATGTCCCAATATATATGACCTTAGACGATACTTGAATTCTTGACGGTCTGGATGGTCATGGAGATCCCCTTTTGCACGTATAAGTCCTAAGAAGTTTTCAAGTACGTCTTGGTTTAATCGATAGGTAAGGACATACTTGAAGTTAAACCTTTGGCACATATCCTCATAAAGAAGTTTCAGTGCGTTGTTGGACTGAATTATCCCTACAAAGAATTATAAAAGTTCGTAACATATATCACTTATCAAGTACGCAATGAGAGTGGCAATATAATACTGTACCTTTCTGAAATGGAAGAAGCGTAGATTTATTTATAACCCTTATGGTGGTCATCATTTGGCTCATTTGGTTCAAGATATTATTCTGTTCCTCCAGAGCGAGTCCATATGCATGAAGTCTTTCCCTTAAACCAGATTTTGGTACTCTGACGTTCATGACATCAAACCAATCGTTCACCTGTTAACCATTAATTATTATTAGTTGGTAGGTACTAAACATACTTTTTTTTTAATTTTACCAATTTAAATAAATCGTAACATTCGGTCCAGTTGGTTCCTTTGAGAAGTCCTAGTTCTCCTGCTCTGCTTAAAGCTTGGGCAACCGTGTGCGAAAATAGTTTGGTGGCCATTTTTATCTTTTGGCGCTCAGCTCCGGAAACCGTCAAATGATGTTTGTTGATGTATTACGTATTACGTAATAGTGGATAATGGTGAGTTCGGAGGATGTGCAAGATAAGAGTTGGAATATAACATCTTTCTTGACATCTTTGCCGTTAATATTGAAGCCAGTATCAATAAAATGATTTCTTAACAGCTTTATTAAATGTGGAACAACAGCCAAGTCATAGATTTTATGTTCACCATGTAAGAACCTGAAAGTTGAAGTATGTAAATAATAGGTGCGTTTTTTTGGTTATCTATATAGGCTTACAAAATATTTTCCATGTTAATTACAACAACAACTAAGCCTGTATCGAATTCCGAAATCTGGATAACTATCCAGCGTTATTTCCTTAGCCGCGATAAAAACTGTGCTACCAAACTGTTTTTTTTTCGATTGTTATCGAAAAATGCTATCGAAAATGTCAAAAGTGACATAAAAGACATTTGTAAAAAAAAATGCTAAGGAAGGAACACAAAAAATGAAAAAAGAAGTAATTAAAAGAAAATTTGCAATAAAGAAATCATCTAAAATTAATAATTAGCCAACAAACATACGTTTGAGTTTTTTTTATCCACAATTTTGTTTACAATCCGCAATTTGTTTTTATAAATCAGCAAGAAAAAACAGCTGATTCGTGTCATTTCACATAGTGCTGCCAAACTGCTATGATGGCATTCGTTACCCTCGATAGGCGTTTTTATTGCTCACACTTTTTTTTAACCTATATAGATTAGGTACCAAAAAAACAGTCCTAATATTACGCATAAGATAAAACATTGTGAAATAATTATCTCACCATGGTTTATCAGCAGTGATATCCATTTCATTGTAGAGGGCCCTGTTTGTGCCTCCTAAGTCGTTGACCATTGCCACAATAGAGTATCCGCAGTCTTTTACTGTTTGAATGATTTCGAACAAAAGGAGTTTAGTCATTTTGCAATCAAACGAGTAAAAAGCAGGCTGCTTCCACTTGCTCATTAATCCTTAAATAGAATATATTACGTATTAGGAATAGTTAAATGCATAGTTGGCAAATTGTTTTACCTCTAAGCATGACTACTTGAACATAGTTAGCCGGTTTAAGCGTTGTATCCGTGGACCTATCGTAGCAGTACTTGTTTTTGACTTTCATTTCGTCAAAGCTGATGACACACACTTTCTGGGCTTCATCCATCTGTGTTGTTGCTGATGGTATTTTCAAGGCTGGCTTCAAAATTCCTGGTGAAATATCTATCTTTTGAGCCCAACCTTGCAACGTCCGGACAGCAGGAAGAGGGAACTGTTTTTTCTTCAGCAATTTATACGCTCGTGGGCTTGCTGAGTACAAGGTTATAGATCTTGCGATATCAGCTTCTGACCAACGTTATCTCTTACATCCCCTCTTCAACTTATTCACCTGATCCGTAGTGAATATTTCTTTGAGTCTTACTTCCATATTATTTAGCTCAAATCGGCTTTTCAATTTTTGCTCTGTAGCTGTTAATTTTATTTGCATTTTTATTTGAGCTTGTTTTAGGAGATTATTTTCTTCCTCTAATGTTTTACTAAAGGTAAATGTATTTCAATCAAATAGACCTTAATAAATTCAAAGTGGTACTTACATTTTTTCTAAATAATTTTCATTGCTTCTTTCAGCAGACGGATGGCTAATTATACTTAATTTCATCCTCCTGAATTTCTTCCATCGAGGCAGGAACACTTTGTCCACTTATCAGAACACTCACTGTCTTTTTCATAATCCTAGCATCGAGCCTGTTAAACCGCGTTTGAGCATTCCCGATTGCGGTTTCATTGGCGATGTATATAGTCGAGTATGATCTAGATTTTAGCCTTGAAACATTTTTTTCAGTCAGTCCTAAAATTAATAATATTTATATGAAGTAAAATTGCATGTATGTATTTCTAAATAATTTTTTTTACCCATTTCAAACATGAGATTCCTCTCTATATCGTCCGCTTTAAAGTGGTCCCCGCAAATTCTTGCTGTTTTCGGATTAAAAACATCCTTCCTCTTGCAAAAATTTATCAAAATTTTTTATCACTTGGAAAGTGGTAAAAGTGTAAGTCTGCATGTGCTCTATTATTATTATTGCACCCACACGCTGCGCACAACATTTTAATTCAGTATTTTTCACAGCAAAATAAATCAAAAATTCGAATTCAATTCAAATAATTTCTTTACTCTCCACTGACGTCACAATCGATTGACAGATGACTGCAAAAACAAGGAAACATGCACACCGCGTAATCTTATATTCTTTCATTCAGGCTTAAATCTGAAATTCGTTGGCCTATTACTTTTTTTTTTTCCTGGGTAGGTGAAAATCTTGCATAGACACTATGAGGACAGACGTGTGCTCATAGTAGTGTGAGATTCTTACTCACAAAAAACACCTCCCTTCGATGTAAATTTGTTAGTTATTGCAACTAAGTAAGGACTTATCAAGCAATTTTTTTTATCACGATATAGAGACGTTTGGCAGGTGCTTTTCCACTGAAAGTTCCTGCTTGTTCCGCTATTTAGGCGCGGTTAATTTTTATCGTGCTAAGTCCAAGGGTTTGGTCCTTTGTAGTAAGCTTGGAATGTTTCCCAAGTAACCAATACATTTCTCTGTATTTTGTATCTAGTTCTTTACGTTTCTTTTTCACGTGCGACTTCCATTTTAGTTTTGCGTCAGGTGTCATTCCGAGGTATTAAGCCTCGTTTGCAAAGCGAATACGAACCGAGTTTATGAAGATAGGCAAGCTGTTCGTTTTCTTATATGTGAAGTTTACATGAACGGATTTGGACTCGTTAAGGGCGATCCGCCATGTGTTTGTCCATTCGTTTACACCATTCAAAGCGTTTTGTAGTTTGACTGTTGTTTCTTCAGTCGTTTTGCCTACTGCTTAAATAGCGGTGTCATCGGCAAACGTAGCTAAGACGGTGTCTTCTTGCGGTATGTCACGGGTATACAGGAGATACAGACGCTTCCTTGGGGTACGCCGGCTGAAATTTCTTTGAATTGCGAGTATTCGTTCCCGCATCTGACACGGAAGAGTCTACTCCCGAGATATGTTATATGGGCCTGCAGGCAGGACCTGACGTAATTTGAGCTTTAAGCCTTCATGCCATACCTTATCGAAGGCTTGCGAGATATCAAGGAATACGCTTGAGCAGATCTTTTTTTCTTCAAGGGCTTTTTCTATTACATCCGTGATTCTATGCACCTGGTCAATAGTTGAGTGCTTCGTTCTAAATCCAAACTGGTGATCAGGGATAAGATTTTGTTCTTCGATGATCGGCTGTAAGCGCTTAAGTAATATTCTCTCAAAGATTTCAGATATGATTGGGAGCAGCGAAATGGGTCTATAAGACTTCTTGTCACTCGGCGGTTTTCCTGGTTTAAGTATCATTATTACTTCCGCGATTTTCCATTGGCTCGCGACGTATTCTAATCTAAGCGCAGCGTTTATAATGTGGAGGAGATTGATTAAAGCTTTTCTAGGCAACATTTTTAGGACTTCTCCGGTTATTAAGTCGTAACCAGGAGCTTTCTTTGGTTTTAGTTTCTTTATTTCTTGTTTGAGTTCCGTTAGCGTTGCACGTGTTATTGTGTTAGTGTCAGGCGCTATCTCGCGTTGAACATTTTGAATAAGTGCTCGACCATCGAACGGCTTAAATGTTTCTTCTAAATGGGCAGCGAAAATATCCGCTTTTTCTTTGCCCCCCTTTGCCCATTCGTCATCACTTTTCTTGATAGGCGGCGTAGGGATTTTTGGTCTTTTACAGCTTTCCAAAGCGAATAATTAGATTCTTTTTCCGCTGTTAAGCTTTCGAGGTAAGCACCTATTGCATGGTTCTTAAAATTGCTTATCGTCTGTTTCAGCAGGTTACACAGGTAATTTAAGTGCGTTTTATGCTGTGGAGCACGACTTTGTTGCCATGTCTTACGCGCTTTTCTTTTTTCCTTTATCATTTCTTGTATTTCCGGTGGATATTTTAGGCCGCAGTTTGTGGGTTTTTTTTCTTTCGTGAGGAGTATTATTCCACCCGGCGGACAGTGGGGCAGATGGACCTAAAAGTTGGCATCAATTCACAGGTGCAATGAAATGATTTTTCAAGTATGCAATTGTTATCAAATATCCCAATAGACAAAAATAAAACACATAAGCAAAGCACTTTTAAAAATTTATAATTTGGAAAATATTGAAGGATTTAAAAATAATGTGAATCATCGTTTTCATTATCACCCTCATTTTCGACGTCCTTATTGTCTCTACTTTGTTGAAAAATGGGATATTTCAATAAATGTAATGCTTCTTGTTACATCCGAATAGAAGAAAAACACGAGTTATTCTTTTGACATTTATTCTTCTAATGAATATACTTCATTGACATTACTTCAGTGTTGCCTTTTTACTACTTCATTACATTTATAATAGTGTTGCCTATTTATTAATTTTTATAAGCTAATATCTGACATCTCTTCCCCCCTTACAATTCTGATTTCCGTTTGACACTCTTTCCCCCACAGTGAATTGTTTTTTTGGTAATATCAAATCGAGACGTGATTGGATTTGTCTTCCGAACATAAGCATCGCAGGAGATTTCCCTGTTACCGAGTGTATCGCACGACGATAAGCTAGAAGGATATTTGAAACATTTTTTTTTATATTTTCTGAAGAGCATTTAATTGTTTTAAGTTTGTTTTTAATAGTTTGTACAAACCGCTCTGCTAAACCATTAGTTGCCGGATGATAGGGTGCCCCTAGTTTATGTTGAATGCCATTGCTTAGTAAAAAATTTTGAAACTCTTTCGACTTGAACTGTGTTCCATGATCGCTCACAAATATGTTCGGCATTCCCATTCGTGAAAAAATTACGCGACATGTTTGTATGGTAGTTTCTGCTGTTATGTTGGGTACAACATGAACCTCGGGCCACTTACTATATGCGTCCACCAAAACGAATAGGTTTTTTTCCTAGAAAAGGCCCAGCAAAGTCAGCATGTACCCGCTCAAACGGTTTCTTTGCCGCATTCCATGAATGAACCGGTGTCGTTTTAGTTGGCTCTGACCGCACAGACTGGCATGCTGCGCAGTTCAGTACTAAGCTTTCAATTTCTTTATCCATCGATGGCCACCAACAATACCCGCGTGCCAAGGCTTTCATTTTAGTTATGCCGAAATGCGCCGAGTGTAGCTCCTCCATGATGCGACTACGCAATTTGTCTGGTACATACACTCGAATTCCTCGCAGTAAGCACCCCTGCTGTAGACTGAATTCTGTCTGTGGGATACCGAAGCGATCCTTGGCATCACATTCACGACCATACTTTAAGGATTCTAGCAGCAACCGGACTTCAGCGTCCTTTTCCGTATGCTTCCTTAATTCATCCACAGTAACTGCTAAATTTTGGATTGCTTCAATTTCAAACACGTCCACCTCCTCTATATCTTTGTATGTACCATTACTTGGGAGCCGGGAAAACGCATCTGCGTTGGCATTTTCCGTCGATTTTTTTAAGACGAATTTCATACTCAAAGGATCCTAAGAATATTGCATAATGCTGCATTCTTGTGGCAGACAACTTTGGGAGTCCGTTATGGGGAGAAAATATTTGCGACAGCGGCTTATTATCCGTAACTAGTATGAACTTTCGTCCGTAGAGGTATTGATGGAACTTGCGCACACCAAAAACTATAGCATAAGCCTCTTTATCTATTTGGAAGTACCTCTGCTGAACATTCGATAAGGTTTGTGATGCAAACTGTATTGGCTTCTCTGATCCATCTGGGTATTCATGGCTCAAAACTGCTCCAACACCATAGGGGCTGGCATCCACCGCGAGGACTAGGGGTAACTTGGCATTGTAATGTGCCAAAATCGTTTTAGACTGCATTTGCTTTTTAACTTCCATAAATGCTCTCTCGCAGTTTGAATCCCAAACAAATGGCTCGTTCTTCTGCAATAATTTATTTATGGGGTACAAAATAGAACTCAAATCCTTAACAAACCTTCCGTAGTAATTGGTTAATCCCACTAGCGCTCGAACTTCATCCTTGTTCGAAGGTTGCTTCATTTCCCGAATAGCTATAATTTTCTTTTCCATTTTTTGTATACCAAACTTGTTGATGACATAACCGCAATATTCGATTTCTTCTTTCATCCATTCGGATTTATCCCAATTTATACGCATGTTGTGATTATTCAAGCGTTCCAAAACTTCATCGATTCTGGCCAAATGTTGCTGATCCGTTTCAGCAGTAATTCTAATATCATCCAGAAACACCACCACCCCCGGAATACCCCTAAGTAGCTGCTCCATGAACTGTTGCCACTTTGCCGGTGCACATGCAATCCCGAACATCAATCTGGTCGGCTCGAAAAGTCCTTTATGGGTATTTAAGGTCAACAAGTGGCGATCTCTGGGTGGACTTCGAGCTGCAGATATGCTTTTGAAAGGTCAATTTTTGTAAATTTATTACCTCCTGCCATTGTGCTAAATAGCTCATCTACCGTTGGTAAGGGATACTCGTCCACTTTTAGCACGGGGTTAAGCGTAATCTTATCATCCCCACAGATTCTAACTTGTCGATCTCTTTTTGGGACCACCACGATTGGTGTTGCCCATTCACTCGTATTCACACGGGCGAGCAGCCCTTCGCTAACTTGTTTCTCCAATTCTTGCTCCACTGCTTCCATTAACGGAAATGGAATGCGCCTTGCCTTAAAAAACTTCGGTACGGACTGCTCCCTTACCTGTATTCGTGCTTGGTATCCCGTTATTTTTCCCATTGAAGTCGCAAACAATAGCGGATATTTATTGAGCACCGATTTAAGTTGATCATCAGGCACCTCCATTGAAAGCTCGTTCACACAGTTATCCGGATTTCGTATTTGTTCTCTCAAAATTTTTAGCCAGTTAAGTTTAACGGAACGCAACCATTCTCGTCCTAACAACGGCTTCCTTTCAGATCGAACGATGTATAATTTAACTGGTGGACTGGGAGTAGGCGTTTTCACTGTCACCATGATGCAACCCGCGCAGTCGAGGGGTGTGTGGCAGTAACTATAAAGTGCGATATCATTCGGGTGTACTGTTGCCTTGCCAAAGTACCTTTTAGCGTCTGTCAAGCTGACGATCGTCACCGGTGCCCCTGTATCAATTTCAAAACATAAAAGAAGGATATTAACTAATAAATTGCAAAATATTTTGGAACGATCTACCCCCAACCGGTTATTTTCAATACTTTCCACCCTTCCCTCGTCAATTTGCATCAATTCTTCTACTCTGCATCTCTCTATTCCGACCTCTATATCATCCTCTTCCTCCGTAATTTGGTTTAGTTCCCGTTAAGCTTTAAGGCACACGCGACGCGGGTGTCCTTTTTCTTTACAAAATCCGCAGATAGTTTCCCTGTGGCCGCATTGATTCGCCAGATGGTTGGGACTCCCACATCGATAACAATTCCTTTCTGCTTTCTCTTTTCTTGCCGCTTCCGGAATTTTGATAACTTTTTTCCTATCTCCAATTAGGTCGACTACACCCTCCTTCATTCCATGCTGGTGTAACTCCATACCGCCTTTTTCCGCAAGTTCGTATGTTTTTGCGGTGTTAATAGCACACTCAAGTGTTAAATCTGCTTTTTCCAGCAGACGACTCTGAATCTTTTGGTTTTTTAACCCAATGACAAATTGGTTCCTTAAGGCTGTATTTAAATATCCACCAAAATTGCAGTGGGCTGATTACCTGCGCAACGCCACCAAGTAGTCAGCACATGTTTCGTCGTCTTTTTGTTTTCGCAAATGGAAACGATAATTTTCCAGAATTTCATTCGGTGTGGGATCAAAATGGTCAGTCAAAATTTTAGTCAGTTCCCCGTACGTTTTGTTTTCCGGTGTGTCCGGCAGCAGTTTATCGCACAAAACGTCATAAGTTCCAGCGCCCATGAAATGCAAAAGAAACTTTGGTTTTTTTGTGATATCGCAGTTGAAAAGATCTAATGCTGTTTCAAAACGCCGCACCCAGCGTGACCAGGTTGTAGTGCTACCATCGAAAGCCTCGAAATTAATCCCTGCCACTTGTGCCATCGCCTGCTGCTCCGGTTGCGCCATTGTATCCTTGTCACCCCTATTTGAGGTTACGTATTTTGTGTGTAACCACGTTGATTTGCACTTCCCAAATTCTGTGTAATTATACTGTAATTTGCGCAATCAATTATATTTTATTTTCTAATGCACGATTGCTTTTTATTATATATGTATAACTTCTTTTTTTTTTCTCTCGTCGCCAAAATGTTACATCCGAATAGAAGAAAAACACGAGTTATTCTTTTGACATTTATTCTTCTAATGAATATACTTCATTGACATTACTTCAGTGCTGCCTTTTTACTACTTCATTACATTTATAATAGTGTTGCCTATTTATTAATTTTTATAAGCTAATATCTGACACTTCTTTAGGTAGGTATTGAAGTTTTTCTATCGGAAGCTTTCTTTTGCTTTTACTCCGGCAAAAAACTAGGCAATGTTAATGCTTATTGTGATGATATTCACCAACAGCCCTTAAATGTTTACTACCACAATGCGAGCGGTTGCAGAACGAAGACCGCAGATTTGTTTATTGCATCTAGTCACAAAGATTATGATATAATCATAATTACGGAAACCTGGCTTTATAAGGATATTAGGTCAACTGAAATTTTTGATGAGTCAATTTATGATGTTTTTCGCCATGATCGCTGTAACTCATCTGAGGACCGTGGTGGAGGAGTTCTTGCTGCTGTTTTGTTGACTCTTTCTGGTAAAGAGATTCTATTGCCGAACTTAGATGCTGACCAAGCCTGCTTTTCAACGGATATTGCGGGGAAAAGATTTATTTATATTGTAACCTATATACCATCTGGTAGTAAACTGGACATTTATGAAAATTGTATAGAAAATTTTGAATTTATTAGTCATTATTGTTCCGAATCTGATATTTTGTGTGTACTTGGTGATTTTAATATTGGAGATGTAAAATGGTCTTGGTCTGAAGAAGACAAAATGCTTATCCCACTTAATTTTAAAAAAGATTACGAAATTGCTCTTATTGATTGTATGTTCTCATTAAATCTATGTCAAATTAGTTCAGTTGTTAATTCGCAAAACCGTTCATTAGATCTTGCCTTTATTCATGTTAATGATATCAAAACAGAAGTTTCCGAAGCCTTATCTCCTCTTCTAAATGACTCGATTTATCACAAACAAATGGTTATTGAAATTAACTTATACTCTTATATAAAAATAGAAATCAGTGCTCTTAGTTGCTTAAATTTTCTTGAAAGTAATTTTGCGGGTTTAAATGAGTATCTTAATTCTGTCAACTGGGATACTGAATTTGAAAATCTATGTCTACGTAAAATGTATAACCACTTTGTCTCAATAATTAATGTTGGGTTTTCCATGTTCGTTCCATCCTCCATGAGGAAATATAATACCAGGCCCCCTTGGTATAATAGGCGACTCCTGCATTTAAAAAACTTAAAAAACAAAGCTTATAAACGATTTAAAAAATCTGGAAACTCTGGTGACAGACATTTTTATTAAGCTGCGCAAAGATTTTACGGTCTTAAGTACATTTTTATACAACATTTACATAAGTTATCTTGAAAGCAAAATAAAACATGACTCCAAATCATTTTGGTCTTTCATCAACCAAAAAAGGTGTTCCATAGGATTGTCCAAACAAATGTTCTATAAAAATTGTGTGTCCAATGACGTTAAAAGCTCCGCCGAACTATTTGCGCAGTTTTTTGAATCTGTCTTCTCGAACCCATTGATCCCTACTCTGCCCGAATCATGCACAATGCCCAAAATTGACTTTGGAGAATTAGTTCTGCAGTTTCAGGATATTGAGACTGCTATTTGTGGCCTTAAGCCGAATCCTAAACCAGGGGCCGATGGTATCCCTGCAATAATACTAAGAAACTGTTGCAACGCCATCTGCAAACCTCTTTTAATGATATTCAATTTATCACTAAGGTCGGGTTTGTTCCTTGATGAGTGGACGATCTCGTTTTTGGTGCCTATTTTTAAATCTGGTTCTAAGAATGATGTCGAAAACTATAGAGGTGTCAGCAAACTTCCCGCTATACCAAAGCTTTTTGAATCCATTGTAAAAAATAAATTTGAATTCCACATAAAAGAGCATATATCTGAGTTTCAACACGGTTTTGTTTCAGGTCGTTCGACAACATCTAATCTGGTCCACTTTACATCTTTTGCAATTAATGCTGTTGAAAGTAGATGCCAGGTCGACGCTGTTTATACGGACTTCAGCAAAGCCTTCGATTCTGTGAACCATGTGCTGCTGATAAAGAAGCTAGAAAATTTTGGATTTCATTCAGCAATGTTGAACTGGATTTCATAATTTTTAATTGGAAGGTTCCAAAAAGTTTGCCTTGAGAATTATTTCTCAAGATTAATTTCTTGCACGTCTGGCGTGTTAGTAATTGTCTAAAGTTAAATGTTAGTAAATGCTCAACTATCTCTTTTACCAGATCTCAAATACAACAATGTTTTAATTACTGTATTGATTCAATACCTTTAACAAGGGTCGACAAAATTAAGGATCTCGGTGTATTTCTTGATACTAAATTAACTTTTGTTACTCACGTCGAGTATATTGTTGCAAAAGCTAATTCCTTAATTGGTTTCATTAAAAGAAACTCAAGAGATTTCTCTGATCCTTATACATTTGTGTCCCTTTTTATTGCCCTAGTCAGGTCGATACTTGAATACGCCGATGTTGTGTGGAATCCAAACTATCTATACCTTACTGATCGTATTGAAAGAGTGCAGAGGCGTTTCACAAAATATATTTTCTTCAAAATGCGTTGGCCCTTTGAACCTTCTTATAAAGCTAGATGTCAACTATTAGGTATAATGACTCTAAGTGCAAGAAGGTATGTACATGACATTATGTTTGTCAGAGATGTTCTATCTTCTCGTATAAATAGTCCTGCTCTTCTATCCATGTTACCTTTTCATGCTCCTGAGAGGATGTTAAGGGATCGTCATATCTTTTACAGTATGGGGCATAGAACAAACTATGGGTAGAATGAGCGAATTTCACGATCTTTGAAATCGTTTAACGAAATCAGTAGACATGTTGATTTTCATATTTCAAGAGAGCGTTTTAAACACATTTTAATTACACTGTTTGCGAATTAGTTTTTGTTCTTTTTCCCCTTTTTATTTATTCTCTTATATTTCTTCTTGTATATTATTTATTTTTTTTTTGTTATTATATTTATAACACATTCGTAATCTGTAAGCTAAGCCTGTTGATGAAAAAAAAAAAACAATTTATAATAATAATAATAATAAAGGGGTCCGAGGTTAACAAGAGTTAATTTGGATGTAAAATTAGTTTGTTCACGAGTGCACTTCCACGAATAATGTTCTCTGTAATTTTTAAAATATTTGTTTCAAGCTTCTTGAGCTTCTTCACTTAACTGCCATATAAGCAACAAAGCAAATGAAAGCCCAGGAATGAAATATTTGTGCAATGTAGGTGAATTAGCTGTAAAATATCTGGCTGTATCGTAGGAAAATATTAGGAATCTATCGACATCAATTTCGTGGCCACGTGAGAAAACTAACATAATTGTGTGCATTCTTTTAATTAATCCCATGTCTAATTTAGTTATATCAGTCGAGATCTCAGCTTCTTGAAAAAACGGTCTGGCCGTGTTCCCATCATTCGAATTGCCAAATCCTGGCTTAGGTGTGTCGATGATCAACCCGCATTTTTCCCTGAATTCCTTCTGTATTTGCGCTTTATTTTCTGCAACAATTATTTTGTCGTTTCCTCTAGCTTGCCGCTTTTTAAGAGGTAATTTGTAAGACAAATGAAGTAGACACCCGAAGACTGAGTTTGTCCTGGTAATCTAAGGCTCGTTTGGGTGGCAAAACATAACACAGAAACAGGTACAGATTCTCGAATTTGCTAAGTTTTTTGACGTTTTGTTCGCTATGTATGTAGATGAGTGAAAAGAAGTAACTGGTCGACCACGTTTCCTCTCAGAGGAACTTAAAAATTAAATTGATGTTTCCAGCCACGCTTTATTTAATCGATCCCTTTTCCTAATGGCTTTGCACCATCGCGATTAATAATCTGATTTTTAAAAAAATCGTATAAAAAAATGGGCAAGTACGGACAGAAAATTTTAATGGTTCTAAGGTTCTAATGCCACTCTATAAAATTCAATAAAATTTATAACCGGAACTCACCCGGAACATTATCAATTCGATCAATCTTTGAAATTATTGGAAAAAAATGGCCATTTCATAGTGCCATGCGAATTAGAAGAAAAAATTGCAACATATACCACTATTTTGAAAATAATATTTACTTAAAGCTTACTGAATACCTGCACTTGAAGGTTCCATACCAATAAAATTAATTGCTAGTAGGGAAGCAGCGAAAAAAATAAAGACAAAACGCCAAAAAACAAAGTTCAAAGAACTCAATTGCTGTCACTATGGATTAATGACTTCAACTAATGCATATTTTGCGAGATGTATTGCAGATAATAGGCTAATTCATTCGGTTTATCGTAGAGTGGACAGATGTGCATACAAAAAAAATAGCAACGGACCTTCAGGTCACATATGAATTTTCGAATTAATGCCAGCTTTTGGTGCATTCTGCCCCACTGTGCGGCGCACTGTACGATTTCAACGAGGCGATCAACTTCGTCTTCAAGTTCATAAGGCGTCTGGAGTGGTACTCCTAGTTCAATGTTGTCTTCGATTTCTTTCCTGAAGCTTTCCCAGTTGGCCAATATGTCGGTTTTCCCGTCGAATGAAAGTCACAACTGTGTTCCATACCCGCTTCATAAAGCGCTCTACCTTTTTGTGAGATGCATCTTGAACCCCAGAAAGTGTGTTTCGCATTAAAATCGCCACCGATAATAAAATTCGGTCTAAGCACCTTAAATACATCTGTGAAATCAAATTTTTCAAGCGCGCATCGCGGTGGACAGTAGATAGATGAGATATTAAAGAAATGTTGTCTACTTTTTACGCGTACCGTGCTTACTTGCATAGCTTCTAGTTCTATTTTAAGGTCTTCAGAGTGTGGGATAGAGTCTTTTATGTACAAGGAAGATCCGCCTCTCGCCTTTTCTGATAGGTGACAAGCGTGATAGTCTCTGTACCCTCTTATATTTGCATTCGATTTCTTCTTCAGATGGGTTTCTGAGATCAAGCATATGTCAATATCTTCCTTTCGTATGAACATTTCCAACTCGTCAAGTTTTTGTAAAAGTCCGTTTGCATTCCATGTTAGTATTTTCATACGTTTCATATGCATGTTCTCGTTGGGGTGCGCGTTTTTCTGCTTTTATTTTCGATCTTGACTAACCTCTCAAAAATAAGCTTATTTATTTTTCTTTGTTCCTCAAGTTTTGAAAGAATAACCGAAAAGACGTGAGATACAGGGTCCGCAGAACTTTCGGTTCCTTCATTTTCTGACGCCGCGGCTTGGGCGTATGTTTGCGGGCTTGTTGTCTGACGTCCAGAGCCCGATGGCTGTTCTTTTGTCACCTTTTTCTTAGTGGTTTTGTGACCAGAGGCCGATGGCGTTTCTATTTTAACTTTGTCTTTAACGCTCCTAGGCTTTGCTGTATTTTTCGGTTTCGAGTGCTGGTTTTGGGGCTTTAAGAATTTATCACGTCTTTTTTGCAGTTCCTTGGCTACTTCACAGCCTCGATAGTTAGCCGGATGTTTTCCCTTGCAATTGCTACACGTTAAAGAGGTTTGTTTACTTACTCCACAGTCTTTGAAGAGGTGGTTTCCGGCGCATTTTACACATCGCGGCTCTTTCTGACAATTCGTCTGGGTATGATTGAATCCTTGGCAGCGTTTGCACTGTGGGATTATTCTTGTATTCTTACGCATAGGTTCAATTTTGACTACGATATTAAGAATCGTCTTTATTTCGTAGATTATTTTCCAATTTTTCGGCTTTATCGAAGGTTAAGATAAAAAGGGGAAGGCCGCGCTTGACCGCAGTTTCCTCACCTTTCGACTGTTTGTTCTCTCGTTTAACGATATTGATAGCATCAACTATTTTAAGGTCTCTTTTTCTTAGGTCACTGACTACATCTTCTTTTGAGCACGAGGCATGAAGTCCTCTAGTTACGACACGTATCGGCCTTTCCGACTTGTTCTCATAAGTGTACCATTGGATTTTCTCGGTATTTAACTTATGGGATAATAGGCGGTAGCTGTCAGCGTCTTTGACGCTGACTTTCCACGTATTGTTGTTGCGCGATGTTACAATATAATCGGATTGTAACAATGTCTTTAGGATGGTTTGCAGTTGACTGTAGTCCGCAATCCCGATAACATAAATTGGGGGTGGTGGCCGTTGCCTAGTGCTTCGGTTTTCCTCGGGACGAACGTTTGTCACGTTTTTTCTTTCTTTTTTGTCCGGCTTGTTTTCCGTTGTTTCTTTTCGTGTTACGATTTCGGGTGAAGAACCGGCTTTCCGTTTCTTGCCTGGTCGTTTCTGTAGAATCCAGTCAGTTTCGCGACTTAATTCTTCTTCGTCCGTTTCGTAGATAGCATTCCCGGTACAGTTCGAGCTCGAGGAAGCCTCACTACTATGTTTCGACGGATCCTTTATACCTTTAAGATTATCTTTGTTTTTCAGTTCCTTTAGCTCTTTTTTAAGTTCCTCGCAGATCATTTCCATTTTAGTTAGCCTGGCACGGAGTTCTATGTTTTCCTCCCTCAGGCTTTTTGTTTTCACTGAAGTCCGTTGTTCGTGCGGCGACACTTCCGGTGTCGTAGGACTTCTGGTTTCGCACGTAGTTGTTTGAACACGAACAAAAAACAATAACAGAAGACTTTTAAAATTTAAGATTAACACCCATGTTCTGCATTCCACGTGAAAGTGAATTGAAATCGAACTTCAATTTCACCAAAAATGGAATTAGGTGTTCTGCATTCCGAGTGAATTCGAATTTTTCCAATTCACTTCGATTTCATTTTCGAAAAGCCAAAATCTACAGTTCGTTATTTTTTGGTTTTTTGTTTTTTTTTTTTGTGAAAAAGTGAAATATATTTATTTTGAATATGGACGCTATAATGCTGTCAATAATAAGAGAAATAAGGGTGGAAAATGAAGGAGAAAGAGTTCGTACGAAAGTTTTAAGCGAAAAAGCCAATATTTTGGATCTTATAGAAACAGTAGCCGTGTTTTTTTGATAGCTGTATACCCAGCCCAGTAAGATTTTACACACAAAGCAATAACAACACACAAAGTGGAGATAACTTTCCCAGTAGCAGCAAGTGAGGATAGAACTAAATAAATAGACCACCAGAGCGCGAAAAATCTCATAAATAAGCTTTTAGCCGATCGTATTTGTTGCTTTTCCTCGGTTTTGGCATTTACAAACTGTCAAATGAAGAAAAAGAAATCGAGGCGCAAACCTATTGGTTGGTGCGGCTGCTACTGTGGATGAAGTGAGTATAGATCGTATTTTTGACTGAAGTGAGTATAATTATCAAAAGAACACGGCTAGTGTAAGTGGAAATGCGACGTGGGCTTATTAACTAATTGATTTGATTGATTTCCAGTTTCAAAAGCAACTTTAGATTAAGCAAAGAAGCGTTTGTTTATATCTTGGGGGAAATAAAATCCGTAATGAATTCATCTTCAATTCCTTTATGGCATAAACTTGCTGTAACACTGCGTTTTCTAGCTGAAGGAAGTTATCAGAGGTAGGTCGGGAAGGATTTCGATATAGGGTTAGCAAGATCTGCCGTCAGTAAAGTTTGCTCCACATTTCTTCGATGTATGCTTTGTTTCCCTCGACAAAACCTTTTTCCAAATCTTGAATATTCTCCAAATAACTAAGTAGGATAGTCTTATGTTTTCCACTATGAAAATAATTAAAATCTAATAGTAATGCAAAATGACCCTTCTTTTACTTGCATTATTAAAAATAGGTACTTTTGATGAGCGCAAGGACAATTCAAACCAACGTCTCAAATGGAAGTGAATTCAATTCACAACACCAAACTCAAGTGAATTCAATTCACATAAACTCAAGTGAATTCAATTCACATAAAACAAAGGTTTTTCGGAATGCGGAACACCAATTTCCACATTCGAAAAACCAATTCACTGCTCTCATTTCAAGTGAAATATAGAACACCGATTTTTTCACTTTCGAACATACAATCTGTTGTATATTCCAGTATCGGGTGTATGCAAGGTATATAGAATATAATGGTATGATATTGCGCATGTCTATTTCCATCTCGCTCACACAAATCTACGTCACGTGCAAGGTAATTTGAATTTGCTACTTTGATTTACTTATTTGTCGGTGAGAGTTATTTTTAGTTATTTTTTGTTTCGTAAATTATTTAAAAAGTATTTAGCTATAGTATAAGCTCAGAGTTTAGGGAATGCCAAATACATGCTTTGGTCTCCCGCGGCACCCCACAAGGAGGAGTCCCATCACCATCATTGTGAGTCTTGGTAATAAATGAGATACTAATGAAGCTGGGGATCAATGGAATAAGGGTCGTTGCCTATGCTGACGACGTAGTCTTACTCCCCACAAGCAAATTTATACCCACAATCGCAGACCAAGACGACGAGCGACAGTCAGCCCTTATCACTTCAAGCAACTGTGCCAAACGATGCGGTCTTAATGTAAGCTCAAAAAAACAGAAGTGGTTGAAACTGGTAAGCTTGCCAGAGACACAAGTAGCGCGGATGCGCCGTTTTGATACCACAATTCAGGTGACCTGGGTGTTGATGGGCGTAGCTGAGAGTGTAGTTTTCAAATCCATCCTGTGGAATTAAGAAAGTTGATGTTTTTGCAGGGTTTTATGTGGGAAATCTCAGATAGTTCCTTGAAAAAGGATTTTCCGAGAGTGCGCTGCCTGGCTCTGGCAAGTGCCGGGGAGACACAGAAAAAGTGGAATAACTTTTCATTTTCTTGTGAATTGTCGCAACTAAGGCAGTGGGAGTTGAATGGAATGCCTAACTTGGCAGCGTGTGGACCAATTGGCCAGTTGTCCGTGCTAATTGCCGAGATTTTAGCTGTCTCGATGCGGTTTGGTTTAGTCCTATTCACCAACAAAAGAAACATTCCAACATTCGAACCCCCAAGATTAAATGGAATACAACTCCAATTATCGAAAAGGGCAAAATACCTGGGATGTATACTAGACCGTAAATTAAACTGAAGAGAAAACCTAAGCTGGGGAAGCTGGGGCTAATACCGATGTTGATATTTTGACAAAGGAAGCGGCCGCGAAAAGTGCGCTTTTTTGGAAAGAGAGTCAAAAAGGCCACCAACCAATCACCAAGTGGGCGAACACTGAAGCGACAACTGACTCGAACTCAAAACTTTCTTTAGAGAGAGCTGGATAGAAGGAGAAATCTAACCCCCAACCACATAAACATTTTTACGGATAGGTCAGAAATGGATGTGGGTGTAGGCTTCGGGATTTACGCATCAAAGCCAAAAACCGTACGGTCGATAAGACTTCCAAACCACAGCAGCGTGTTCCAGACGAAACACATAAAGAGTATGCGTGTGAGTACAACGGACCTATTCACAGGATGTGGCGACGTAGACGCCGAGGAGGATACATGCCATGTTCTATGCGAATGCCCAAACCTTAGCAGAAACAGAAAAACAGCCTTCGGAAAACATTTTTTTAATGATCTGGGCCAATTGTCAAACAAGGCACCGAGAACTATCTTTCCATTCCTTCGGAACTCGAGTTGGTTCGGGAAAGCCAATTGATAATAATAATCCGTATTATATTTATTTTTTGATACCCCACACCACACCGGGGAACACAATGGATTCTTTAAGATCCGACTGAGGCTGTACAAAAGTGCAGCCATCCCAACAACCTGACCTTACCTACAGAATGTTGATGTATCGATGAGAAAATCATCTTCAGGCAGTAACTGAAGAGTTGGTTTTAAGAGCTGGTTTTAAGCGTTCATATGTGTATATGCATATTTATTTCCACCAGGTTAATACAACAAACAACATGGATTTGGGATTAATTTATTCTAATTTTCATGCTTCAATATTACATACAAATTTGTATTTAGCAATCAATTTTCATACAAATGGCCATGCAAACAAATCAAAACATCAAATTTCACGATGCATGTGACGTAGATGCGCAGAACGAAATATAATTTGAACTCGGAATATCATACCATTATGTTTATATACCTTGGGGTGTATGTATCAATCTGTTTGACAGCCACTTGACACTTGTATATCAACCGCCGTCGTGACAAGTTGGGTTAAGATTGGTTTGTATTGAAGTATTAACCACGTGTTTTAATTTGTCTAATTACATAATACAATCCACATTTCATAATTTCGTTCGGAATGCAGAACACCAAATTTCACTTTCGGTGGTTGAATTCACAAAAAGTGGAATGCAGAACATGGGCGTAAATCCATTTCCATTTGTTCTTCGATGCGTTGATGGCACACACATCGAAATTATGAGCCAACAGATTGATCCCTGCAGGTATACGAGTACCTATATACAGTGGCTCAACTTTTTGATCATATAAAAGCAAGAAAAATATTTTTTTATTGCAACTTTTTTATTTTTAAAGATAAATCAATGTAATTTTCAGAACACTATGCTTATAATATTGTTATTCAGCTAATAGAAACAAAACTATAGATTATTTGTAAATTTGATCAAACTTTAAAAAAAACAAAAAATATGGCACTTGATCAATTAGTTGACTTAGTAGATTTTGTTGTTCAATATTTTGTATGCCCTCCTTTTGCTTTAAGAACCGCTTTAATTCTTGTTGGCATTGATTCCACAAGCGTTCTGCACTTGCTAGAACTTAGATTGTGGCAAGCAGTTTCGGTTCTGTTCCACAAATCGTTCAGATTTGGATACTCGCCTGGTATTTTTGAAATTGCACGTCTGACATCAACCCAAAGATGCTCGATGGGGTTGAGGTCAGGGGATTGTGGTGGCAAAATCAAGCAATTGAAATTCCTTATCTTGTAATCAAGCTTAAGTCACTCTTGCAGTATGTTTCGGATCATTATCCTTCTGGAAGATAATGTTCGACATGTTCTTGCTCCAAACATCAAGATTTTTCTGGAGCCCTCGGTCAAGAATGCTGACGTTTTGGGTAGCGTAGCATTCGCCCCACTACACTCACACATTCACCAACACCTTCCATGGTCATGGACTTTCAAATCATTAGATTTTCACCACCAAACCTGATGGTTGGTTTTACATGGCGATCTTTGATTGGCTCACCAAACTTCTGCCAGGTTCATTGGGGACCGTCGGATCCAAAACGGCCAATTTTCGTTTCGTTCGACCAAACAACTCTTAACAATTTTTTATTTTTATTATTTTTTTTTTAAAGCACATCCCAGCCTTTATTTTTTTGTGGCCTATTGTCAGGAGTGTTTTTTTTTACTTTGACACCGTAAAAACGATTTTCCTCAAAAATGTCTTTACGGCCTCGTTTGAAACATTTATGCCGTCATTCTGGTGCAGCTCTTTATCTATTAAAACTGCATTATCTGCACTCCGTACTTGATTTTTCTTAAAATACAACTTTGTACTAAGGAATTCAAAATCGGTTTTTTACCAGGCTTGTTCTTTTTGACTTAAGACTTGAGTTTTTTTTTTTAATCTTTTAAGATGACATCAAACGCAACTCCAACCTTAAGCGAAATTTTACAGCAATTGACCTTGGAATCGATAAGCCTTTCTACTTTTTTTTATTTCTAAACGTCTTAGTTCCTTCATCTGACAAACAAACAAAACCCACTTTAAAAATGCAAAAATAAAAGTAAATTATGTTTGCTTTTCTGAAATTTCAACACGTAATTTTTCAAAGTTGTAAAAAAAAAATAAGAATAACAGCACCTCCTTCGAGTTTTCCAAGATTTTGATCACACTCAATGCACAACTGAGACTGTGTCAACTAATTGATCACATGCATTCAAAAAGGGTTTTTTAAAAGGATCGGAACCCTAACGGTGCATTTCCTTTTTTCTTGGGTATGCTAATTCTGAACATCTGTGTTTGTTATGTGACAAAGATTTGTTGCATTAAGGATACAAATAAAAAAGTAACAAAAAACCTTTTTTCTCCTTATTATGTGATCAAAAAGTTGAGCCACTGTATATGAACATAATCCTTTGAATTTTTGTACTAAAAAAAAAACGCTTAGGGCATATGTGATAGCCGTTTTCGATTCCTAGATATTTTCATTGGATATCCAGGAAGCTGCTATGATGCGAACGTTTGGAACAGCAGTCCTATTGGAAAAGCTTTAAAAACAGAAAAGATTTTGTTAAGAGAAAATTGGTGTCTTTTAGCCGACTCGTCATATCCACTTTCTGGGTTCATGATGGTACCATATAGAGACACTGGTTACTTGCGTCCGGAGGGGAAAAAGTTCAATTATTATTTAAGCTCAACAAAGGTTTGCATAGAACAAACCTTTAGTATTTGGAAGGAAACATTTAAAATTTTGGATTTCGTTAAAGCTAGAAATGTAAGGAGCATTACGAAAATTGTTTTATCAACCGCAATTTCATTATTAGAAATGAAAGTCTTCATGATTCTGAGTATGAGTTCTTTAATGATTCTACTGCCAATGATCCTGTAGCGACTCCACCTCCACCACTTTGTGGTGTGTTGTGTTTTGGAGGTGGAGTCGCTACAATCCCACTGACAGCAATTATGATTTTTCTGTATCTAACGGGACCGAGTCTCACAGAGAAGGAATCGAAAAGTCGGAACTATTTTTTATTTTTTATTTTTTTTTTATAATTCACTTTATTTTCAGCTGAGAACTAATAATAATTCAAACAAACAATTATAACTTCAATACATAAAAACTTTAATCTGCTCTTCTTGAATAAATTCATTGCAACAAATTATTGATTAGCATTTTTAAATTTCGCATCTCTTGCAAACGCTCTTTTTCTACTTGAATTCGCTCGGTTTTAAACGACATTAGCTCACGATGCCTTTGTTCATCCTTTTCAGATTGCTTTTTAAGGAACTCCAAAACGTTTTCGTTGTGGTTTTTCTTCATTTTCTCTGCCTGTTTTGTTCAATTTCGGTAACATCTTCTAAACCGGATAAAGAGCTGGCAGTCTTAGGTTGTTCGCTATTTAGATTTCTATATACAGTTTGAAAGATGGAAATCCAATTTTCAGATGGTGGTTTCACAGCATGCTCCATACCAAATACATCGTCAATACTATTCCCAAGTAGTGGCATCGCGACCAGTCACTCTGTTTCTTTTTTTAAATTCGTTTGTATGTTACCGTAAGATTAAGGAATTTTCGTTTGATATCTTCCTTACTAAAAGGAAATCCGGGATCAGTCTCATCAATCTCACGTAATACTGCGCTCCAAGTTGCTGACTTCTTTTTCTTTCCCAAGGTAAATTTATTTTCATATTTAATGGAGGAAAATAAAATTAAAGCTAATACAGCTTTAATAAATAGTAACGACATTAAAATTAATGTAGCTGAAGAAGGCTCCTATAGAAAACTTACCAAAACACCTAACCAAAATAGAGTACAGTGGTACTCCTATTAAAGCAAACAAACAAGACCAATTAAGGTTGTTTTGAAAAAACTACACTTCTCTTGCACACTTGAGAATATAGTCTCAGATCTAAAAAAGAAAAACTTAAAGATCTTGGAAGCTGTCAATATGCTTAAATTCAAAAGCAAAGTTACGCTTCCAGTGTTTACGCTTTCTTTTGAGCACGACGAAGATATCAAAAAGATAAACGAAATTAAAGATATCTTTGGAATGAAGGTAGAGATTCATGCCTTAAGGAAATCAAAACTCGTCCCACAGTGCAAGAATTGCCAAAAATGAATTCATAAACGTCAGACTTTCAAAGAACTGCGTTAGTTGCGTTCATAAAGGCAGATTTTTGGTCGAACTAACCTAGGCGAACTGCAGTACCTTCTGTTCATAAACGTCATTATATCATCGGCGTCGGGCAGATTGCGCAGCCATAGTTTTCTTGGCTGCAAAAGGAATTCATATGGAAAAAGAATTTAATGCTGGGAAAAAGAAAACAATTTCATTGTGGAGGCAGTTGTGACCGAAATAAAGAAAACAGATCTATTTTCTGAGTTTGATGTTATTGTTTTTCTGTAAGCAAATCAAAAAATAAACTCAGTAAAATTTGTTTGCACATATTCTGCCCTGTGCGTGCGTTCAACAACGCATGAAAAAAGAAATTCGATTGTACTTACGCAGATTTTTGACGTTTATGAATGCACCCAAACTGTAGCTCTATCCCAATATACGTTAAGTGTGCAGGTAACCATCGTACGAAAGACTGTATGAAGAAAAAAAGGAACCAGCAAAATGTGCCAATTGCAACGAAATGAATCCAGCCAACTATAAAGGCTGCTTAGTTGCAAAACAGATTCAACTGGTTAAAGGGAAGAAAACATAATCAAACACATCCAAACTTTGAAAAGGACGCACCAAACAGCAAAAGGGATGCGCCGAAAAGCAAAAAGGACGCACCAAAAAGCAAAAAGGACTTACAACAGAGAACGCCAATAGAAGTACCCAACGGCCAAAAAAATACGAAAAAGGACATAAGGCAGATAGAGACGGGTACAAAAATGACATATGCACAGGCTGCATTTAAAGATACAGAAAAACTATTAAACATAACAAAAACAAATTCAAATGATCACTCGGATCTCAACGGATCCATTGTGTTCCCCGGTGTGGCGTGGGGTACCTTAAATAAATGAATGAATATGTATATTTCAATTCTAATTTCAGATGAGTATGCTGTATGCTAGTTTTCAATTGGCCTCCCTGAACCATCCCGAGTTCCGAAGGAATTGCAGGATGGTTTTCGGTGGCTTGCATGACAGTTCGCCCAGATCACTGAAGAAATGTTCTCCGAGGATTGTCTTTCGGTTTTTGCTGAGGCTAGGGCACTCGCATAGGAGGTGGAATGTGTCCTCCTCGGCATCTGTGTCGCCACATCCTTTGCATAGTTCTGTTGTGTTCAACCGCATTCTCTTTAGGTGGGCCGCTAGCAGGTTGTGACCTGTCATAATACCTATGAGAAGTTATAATTGACTTCTGTTGAGTGCGATGATTTCCTTTGTTTTTTTCTTATTTAGTTCTGTCCAGAGTGTTCTTAAGGTGCGGCATGTTGTGAGTGAGGTCCATCTATCGTTCGCGAGCTTTATGGATTTCACGGTGATGCTGGACTTTTGAAGTTCTAATGAGGGCAGGACTGAGTCATCGGCCATTATTAGATCCATCTCCGAGCCTGTTCTTGCGAGCTCGTCCGCCTTTTCGTTCCCGATTGACAAATACGAGAGGAAACCAGTTATATGAAATGATACAAGAAACTGGCTGCAAATATCACTCAACGGGAAAACCTACCTACTGGCTAACAGATAGGAATAAAACTCCGGATCTTGTCGACTTTTTCGTAACAAAGAATATCTCGGCAAATACTATAAAAGTAGAAGAAGGACCAGATCTTGACTGAGATCACTCCACAATACTTTTGACACTTGCCGAAAAAATCACTCTCAAAGAAAATATCCCTAGACTAGCTAATAAACTGACTGGCTGGAACTACTTCAGACAGAATCTTGAGGATAGTATCCACCTTTTAGAAACAATTGAAACAAAAGATCAATTAGAGGAGGTTGTACAGACTTTTACAGTTAATATTCAAAAAGCTGCATGTGCTGCAACATCTAAAATAAAAACCAAATTAAAACAAAGTTCTTATCCAAAGGAAATATGTGAAATAATTGCAAAAAAGAGAAAAGCTAGAAAACGCTGGCAACAATCAAGGGCGCCAAGCGACAAAACAATGCTCAATAATCTAGTCAGTAAACTCAAAAGACCGGTAAGAGAATTTATAAATGAATTTCTTAAATCATACCTTTCCAATTTGACGAATGATGCTAGTACCGATTACTCGTTCTGGAAGGCGACAAAGAGGATGAATAGGCCAAAAGCACATATTCCACCAGTTAACCCTTTCATGCCCGATGTTGCCTATAGGCAACATTGTACGTTTTAGCTTCTAAGTCCCGTAATTTGAATTCTTTCTACTAACGGTTTTTTCACACGACCGATTGCTATGTTGTGAGTGCATACATGTACATTTCTTGACATTAGCATTGGTAGTGATCAGTTGCTAGTTGCTTTTCCATGTGATTTCATGAGTGTACAAAAATTTGTTGTAAAAAAAAAAAAGAAGTGATTGTGCAAAAATTTGAAAAAAAAAACTCAAAACAAAATAGATTTTTGATAACAAGTGAATTATATTTGTAAAACAAGTTAGAAAATGAGATGAAAAAATAAAAATGAAAAAAAAAAGCTTTTAGTTTGAGCTCAGGAATTTTTCAAAAATGTACAGACAAAATCTTATAACGGTCAAATTAGGACACATTGAGCTTCAAATTGGATACCAGTTCATATTTAAGCCTCAACCAACAACTTAATGTCCTCAAAAAAGTTTAAGCACCGCCCGAATTAATTCGGGCATGAAAGGGTTAAAACCAGGGAAGGTAATTGGGCAAAAAGCAACAAAGAAAAGGCGAATTTATTTGCTGAGTAACTTGAAAGCGTCTTCCAACCTTATGAAGATAAAGACTGTCAAAAAACGGAAGAACTGTGCGAAGATGAGGGACATATTCAATCGGTAACGGCGAAAGAATTTGCCAAAGAAATAAAAGAAGGCATCAATACCAAAAAAGCAGGATAGCAATGAAAATCCTAAGACAATTCCCAAAAAAGGCCTAAAGAAACTAGCGCAGATTATAAATGCTGTATTCAGGATAAGGTATGTACCCAGCATGTAGAGAGTAGCGGAGGTAATTATGATACCAAAACCAGGCAAACCACCTAGTGGAGTCACCTCCTATCGCCCCATATCGATACTGCCTATGTTGTCCAAGCTATTTGAAAAGATGTTGATTAAACGTCTGCATAAAATCATTGAAGAAAAATCACTAATTCCAAACCATCAATTTGGTTTTAGGAATAAGCACTCCACGATTGATCAGGTGCACAGAATAACAGATAAAATCGAAAAAGCATTTGAAGAGAAAATAAGATAGGTATGCTCTTCTATATTTCTCGATATAGCACAAGCTTTCGATAAAGTATGACACAAAGGACTGATCCATAAATTGCAAAAGCATCTGCCTAACCAATATTCAGATATTCTAGAATCTTACATATTGCAGCGATTTTTTTTAGAGTTAAACAAGGAGATGATAACTCGACACAGAGAAATAGATGCAGGAGTGCCATAAGGTACTGTGCTAGGCCCTGTATTATATCTTCTGTTTACCAGGGATCTGCCAAGTAGCGATGAAACAACCGTGGCAACATTTGCAGATGATACTGCTATCCTTGCTGTGGGAGAAAATGTCGAAGAAGCGACAAAAAAGCTACAGATGGCAGTAAATAACATATCAAAATGGATAAAAAAAATGTCAAATTAAATTGACCCTGAACGGATCCTCCATTTTTTCCACATCCAGATTAGTATCTGCTGGTAAAACTGCAGTAAAAAGATACCCGGACAACAAGATTGGAAAATCTTATGATGCAGTTCTGTTCGCCGTACCTTTGTTGTTCTTAAGCAGAAAAATTTCCGTATACCGTTTTTTAAACTACCAAAAATAATAATAATCTACGGGAGCCGAACAATTTTTATTTGAAAAAAAAAAAACAAAATTTAAATAAAATCAAAGAAATCGACCGCCAATTACTTTGCAACACCTGAACAGCGCTCACACAGGATGTACTTCTCATGGTGCATCGGACAAACGAAGTTGTTGCATTTGTTGCATTTGGCCGTATGTTTGTTGGCAGTGAGCAAATATGGACAAATGTTCCATCGACTACATTTCCTTGATTTTTAAACTGACCGTACATTTACATTACGCAAAGCATGCAATCGATGGTCATCAGCAGTGGTCAATTGCTGCACCGAACGAGCAAGCTTGCCACCTGCTGTTGTATCTGAAGGTAAATGTGATCGAACTGCCATAACTGCGCTGCATGGTTCCCATGCTTTGCTCTTCAAAAAGATTCGGCGCTCTTGAATAGGTTTGTTTTTCGCATTGACCAATGGAAAACGTTTATAAAAGACAATGTATGTATTTAGTGCAGATATGTCCAACATATAAGAAAATAAAGAGATTGGCCACCGATTTGTTTTCCGATTGCATGTAAATGTGCTTATCATCATGTCGCAAGTATCAACGCCACCTTTTGTAGCATTTTAATCCAATATCATCTGAGGCTTCTTATGACTTTCGGTGCTCGCTTCTTTTGAATGGTGTACTGTGCTCAACAGCAAAACGAGTCGATTCTTTTTTGGCACATAAGAGTACATCGTGATGGCATCGTGATGGTGATTGGCATGATCGAACATGATTTCAGAGTGCAGTGCCGGCTTCTTTTTCACATCTAACAGCTTGGGCGGGACGAACTTCTTATTCTTACGAACAATTCCATAAATGATTATACCATCTTTCCACAACTGTACAGCCAATTCGTGCGAGTTGAAAAAATTATCGCAAGTAACTGTTCTGTCTCTGAGCCCACGAACCATGTCTAGCACCACTCGATTGCCTTGGTTGATCTCTGGTCCGGTGTTTCGGGATTTGCCTAAATAGCCCACATGTTCAACCCATAGCGACTTGGTTTGCTTGGTATGTATTGAGTGAAGGGTGTTCGGCCACGAAAAGTGATAAGTTGCTAATCGACGGTAACAGATGGACCTGGCGTATACATGGCTTCTAAGTTTCGAGCCCAACGAACCCAAACATCACGTATCAGAGCCAGTTTATCTCGTTCACGGCGTTGAACACGGCCGCTTTTGTCATCAAACCGTAAACACTGTGATTCTTTTGAATTTCTTCAACGACATCGTGGCTTTGAACACGTATCGACCGGTATTATCATTCCAAAGCTCTTCGAGATGTTCGCTTTGCTACGAACGGAACACACCAGCGTACAGCAATAGCCCGAAGTATCCGCGAAGTGTTACTGGATCAATCAATTCCCATTGGTTCTTGTGCCGACGAACTCCTTCCAAATTAGTCATTTGAAGAACGGATTCTTGGATATCGAAAGCACTGATTGGATCCACACACTTTTCATACGACAGGGACGTCAAACCTGAAAATGGAATGCCAAACACATACAAACAAATAGACAACAGCAATTGTAAAAGTGAGCATACCACCAGGTGTGCCAATAATGTTTGCTGTGCTTTCGCGACCTCGACGCACGGCTGGTTCTGAGGTGTATTGGATTTTGCCATCTTTCGGTTTATACATTACAATTGGATCAACAGCTGCAGCCTCCAACATTGTCTCGTCCAATTCGTCTGCACTTTCTCCACTGCCACTAAAATAGTGGTCTGCTTCGGCGGATGCGATTTCTGCTGCTGTTGGTTCATACGAATCTTCGTCATCTTCGAAATCACTGTATTCCGGTTCAGGACTTGAATCCAATGATGCATCCACTTCTTCTCTAATTTGTGCTGACAAAAGTCGACTTCGACGATTCATTTTCAATCAGTTATCGGGCGATAAAGAATTTTTTTTCAAAATGCAATGTGTCTAAATGCACCGTAGACTTGAAAACAACGTATAATAATCCATTTGACAAATACCTAACATTATGCGTCCCAAATTCAAACAAAAAAGCTATGATTTAGGGTAACTAGATTCATTTTGTACTGAAAATATACGCAGGGTCATTTTTGATACTACGGGTCACTTAATGTATCGAAAATCACTTTTGGTCCAAGACTCGAGCATCATCCATAAGAGCCATCTGCCGAAAAAGAAAAATTACGTATTTAGACGAAAAAATAAAAGTCACTAAGGCACGGGTCTCAAGCTCTTTGAGCAAAAAAGTAATTCAACATTTTTTTGAGAAATAGTATCAGAATTGATACTAGCTCCGTTCAGGGTTTAAATGAGCTAAAGTCGGTCCATATTAATTTCACCAATAAGAATGTTCAGCATATCCCAGTATTCATAAATGGTAATGCGGTAGAATATGCAAACACAGCCAAATATCTAGGCATGACCTTAGATGCAAAACTGCGCTGGAAACCGCATGTAAAGAAAAAAAGAGAGGAACTGAACATGCGTTACAATAAAATGTATTGGCTTATCGGGAGATACTCTTGTCTGTCAAATTACAATAAACTGCTTCTTTATAAGCAAATATAATATTTGCGCATGCAAAACAAATTTAAAAAAAATACAAACATTCCAAAATAAAGTACTACGGAACATAGTAAATGTACCATGGTACATAAGAAACGCTGATCTACATAGAGATCTAAATGTTGAAATGGTTGAAGATGAAGTAAAAACAGAAGCCAATAGACATAAACTCAGGCTTCTCAACCACGTCAACGTAGAAATGATGGAATTACTAAATACTGATAATCTGATTCGAAGATTAAGAAGGAAAATAAATTTAAGTCGAATTTGGAGCGACAACTTAATCACCCCTATTACGTTTAAATTGTTCAACTCATGTCATTTTAGGAGTCACTTCATTTTGCAGTCGTTTTGGTGTCGGCATTACGAAATTTAAAAGACATGACTCTCCGCTCATTTATATTCCACATAGATTCCACAACTAGAGCTGACTGCCGGATTGAAATTTTGATATTTTTCGTCTTTAAATCAGATTGGTATCTTAAATTCGAATTGTCTGTGTTTTAAATAAAAACGAAAGTTACAAAATATAAATATGTCTCTATTTTTTTTTTAACCAGTCCTTCACTTCATTATACAATTTTCTTGCATTTGCTTTGATTGGTGGTTTTTATCGGTGAACAATCTGAAGTTTGCTCATTTAATGTTGATGTAGTCTTAATCATTGATTCATTTGAAGAACGTATTTCGTCGTCTGTATCGCTTGGTAGCATCCAAATACTTTTCCAACAGGATCAACTGTTTCATTTAAAGCAAGAAGTGTTGCTACTGCTTCATCAATTTCAGTCAATATTTTTTGTTTGTACGGTCTTCCGCCAGAAGCTTTTTGCTCATTTTTATTGAACATGAGCTTCCTCTTTACTTTCAATTTAAGGTCAAACCAAACCTATGAAACACATAAGCCTGTCTTTATTATATGTTCTTCCTATCTTCCGTTTGCATATATGTATGTATGTAGGATAAGTCAGACTACGTCACTGTATTAGACAGGTTTCACTCAAGTTCTTTTCACTCAGCGAATCAGCAGGGAAGTTGGATTGAAGGATAAAAACGGGAAGTTGACGACGAGATCTACGACGTGCAGAACGACGAACGACGGGACGAGATTTTTGTGGCTAATTCGCTAATTTTCACTATTCCTAATTCACTATTTCTAATTCATCCTAATCTCTAAATTATTTTAATTGTAACTCTTTTTTTAAGTTGAATTATACTGATTTTGTTTATTGAACGGTTGCGTTTTTGATTTCTGGAACCCACATGTATGCATACCTTTTGCCATTCCTTTTCACATCGTAAAGGTGGTCCTAAGCTATTTAAAATCATAACTACCTCTTCTCATCCAGTTTCTATGTCAGCCGGTTGAGAAACACCTCTCTTAAAATTCGTCGCGTATGAATTATTATTTTTAATTACGCCAACCTTTCCATCTGTTTGGGATTTGACATTTTTATCCAAAAAGAGTAATTCTTATTTAAAATATGTTTACTACTTGAGTTAAAAAACAGACAAAACTTATATTTTCAGACAATTTTCAATTAGTCGCAAAATCTTATATTTTGAAGTATTTTTGTCAAAATTTTGGTGAAAATATTAATGAGCGTGCATGTAAATAAAACATTAAAATTGTTATACATTACCTTTCATCCATTTTCATCTAATAGTACATTTACACCGCACTTAAATTCAACATATCGGGAAAAAAATTTCGAAATCCAATTTTGCGTTCCCACTGAAACTTCAATATATCAAATGACAGCTAGTGTCAGAATTGATTACTGATCTTTTTTTCTGTTTAGAAATCAGAAGTGGTTGAACCTAAAGAATTAATTTTTTTTTAGATATATTAATTTAAATATGAATTTAAGTGCTAATCCAGACATATTAAATTTATTGCTGTAGAGGTATGGTGTTATAAATGAAAGAAATGATTGATTGATTTGTTGACAGCTGTTCTTTTTTTTTTTGTCAGCGGGCTAAAAAGTCATTAAATGACGTGCGGAATTTGTAAAGAGGTTTGTTCAATTTGACAAACTTACAAATGCAGCGACGAAATTCAACATTTCGAAATGTTGGAAAATATATGGCGAAATGCGGAATATTTGGCCTGAAATGTTGAATTTACCCGAAATGTTGAATTTAGGTGCGGTGTAAATGTACTATAAGAAAGCAACAGCAAACCAACTGTTGCGCAAACTGCTCTGTATTGACGTTTGGTTGCAATGGTGTTGCAAAAAAAAAAACAAAAACTGTTGATTTAAGCAGTACTGCCAAATTTATGCTTTACTGAACTTGTTGCTTTTATGTTGCCGCAACACTGCATTTTCGAATTGGGCCTCTAATTTTTATTTTTTTTTCTTTTTATTTCCCAAAAGTTTTTATACATCTGTCTATAACCGACATTTAGTACATTTTATAACAATGATTTACATAGGATATTGTATGAAGTAGTGACCATTGTCATTTCGTCTTTTGTTGTTGCAAAAAAGAATACTCGTATATTATAAATTAAGATACATGGATTTAATTTTTCTAATTAAATCAGTGGGTCTAGTCCTTTTAAATCGTCGTCTTCCTGAGATCTCATGAGCTGGTAGTGTGTTGATTTCATTGTTGGTATGTGTTAATATTTTTATGTGATGTTTTCTGCTTATGTTGGTTATTTCGTCGTTGATAGTTGGGATGTTTAAGTCGCGATGAATGTCGTTGTTCTACGACAAATAATCAACGCAGAATGGTATATTCCCATTCTGCGTTGATTATTTGTCGTAGAATTTTCAATTGTTGTCTTTGGATAATGGCTATGTTAGATTTTTTTGATGTCCACAAGAGCTTGATGCCGTAGGTCCCGATCGGTTTTATAGTTGACTAGCAGTTCACCCGCTGCTTCGCACGCGTTAAATACATACTAAGGTGTATACTAAGTCGCTAGAAATCATCTGTCCCTATGGAGCTTTCAAAGAGAAAAGGTAGCAAAAAGTGTCAGCATTTCAATATTGAATTTTTGAAATCGGTTCAGTACAATACTACGTAATGTATCCATAGAAGCAAGATCACGACCAAAGAAAAATAAATGAACAAACTACCCTTGCGCAACTCGGCAAAACAAAAACAACACACGATCACGAATCGAATGTGCCGATGGCTACGGTCGCGCATACTATAAATTTGCAAACTTTAACACCCTGTATCTTGGCCCGTGGATATAATTTTGAAAAACGGTGAAACACATGTTTCTTTATTTTTATTGTAGAATTTACCTACCAAATTTCAATTCTTAACCCTTTCATGCCCGATGTTGCCTATAGGCAACATTGTACGTTTTAGCTTCTAAGTCTCGTAATTTTAATTCTTTTTGCTAACGGTTTTTTCACACGACCGATTGCTATGTTGTGAGTGCATACATGTAAATTTCTTGACATTAGCATTGGTAGTGATCAGTTGCTAGTTGCTTTTCCTTGTGATTTCATTTGTGTACAAAAATTTGTTGTAAAAAAAAAAAGAAGTGATTGTGCAAAAATTTGAAAAAAAAAACCAAAACAAAATAAATTTTTGATAACAAGTGAATGATATATGTAAAACAAGTAAGAAAATGAGATGAAAAAATAAAAATGAAAAAAAAAGCTTTTAGTTTGAGCTCAGGAATTTTCCAAAAATTTACAGACAACCTCTTATAACGGTCAAACTAGGACACATTGAGCTTAAAATTTGATACCAGTTCATATTTAAGACTCAACCAACATTTTAATGTCCTCAAAAAAGTTTTAGCACCGCTCGAATTAATTCGGGCATGAAAGGGTTAATTCCAATTTAAATTTTTGATTCCATACAAACCCCAACACCCTGTATATGCCCTTTTGGAGCCGAATTTCGAAAAATCCTTTCTTAGTGGATGTCTACGCCACAAAAGGAAACTACTGTTCAAATTTCATGTTTCTAGCTCTAAGAGTTTTATATATACAGTTTTGTAGAGTAGGATTTTATTATTTGTCGATAATTTAGAGTCTTTACGAAGCAACCAGTATAGTTGTCTGTATTTTTGTTTTATTTGGTTTCGTTTTTTTTGGATGTGAAGTTTCCATGTAAGTTTACTGTCTATGTGGATTCCAAGATATTTGGCTGATTTGTCAATAGGGATTGGTTTTTCATTGATTTTAATTGGTATTGGAGTATAGTTATGTTTCGTAGTAAATATCACTTGCGATGTTTTGTCCTCGTTAATTTAAGCCATTCGTCAAACCATTTTAGAGTCCTGTTGAGCATGAGTTGTACCTGAGCAGTTGCGGTTGATAGTTCTTTATGTGCATTTAGTAGGATTGTGTCGTCTGCAAAAGTTGCAATCATATTAGAGTTGTCTTGCGGAAAGGGTATGTCTGCAGTATATAAAACATAAAGCAGTGGGCCTAGAACGCCTGCTCTCGTCTAGAAGATCGTTGAGGATTCGTCTTTATACTTAACATAGAAGCAGCGGTCAGTTTAATAGCCCTCAATTATTGAATTGAAGTCTGGTGGTAGTAAGTGTTGTAATTTATATAATAGTCCTTTATGCCAAACTTTGTCAAAGACTTTTGCCACATCGAGAAAGATCCCCACACAATATCTTTTCCCCTCTAGGTCTGTTGAGATTTTGTTAGTTACCCTGTGAATTTGTCGCACTATCGAGTGTAGTCTACGAAAGCCAAATTGGTGGTCAGGTATGAGCTTATTATTTGCTAAGATTGGTTCTAGTTGGTCCAGGAGTAGCTTTTCAAAGACTTTAGATAGGAGCGGAAGTAGACTTATTGGTCGGTAGGATGCTGCTTGTGTCAGATTTTTGCCAGGTTTGGGTATAGCTATTATAGCTAGTATAGCTATTCCATACTTTAGGAAAGTGTTTGAATCTAATCATGGTGTTGAATGTTAAGTAGTGTGCCAGTCAGTCGATCATATCTTGGGGCCTTCTTGGAATTAATCCTCTTTCTGATGCAGTGTTCTATTTGGTTTATTGTTAATTTTTTGATTCCAGTATTGTCAGTTGATGTGCAAGTAAAAGGTGGTAGAGAATTGTCATTGCCCTGTTGGTTTGTGAAGACCTTTTCAAAGTGTTTTGCTAAAATATCTGCTTTGTCGTAATTAGTCATAGCCCAAGAGTTGTCTTGTTTTTTCAATGGAGGTTGGTGTACAGTTATATTTTTGAGTTTTTTAGTAGCCTTCCACAGAGAATAGTTGGATTCAGATGTAGGCGACAAGTTTTCTAGGTAATTTCTGACGTTTTTATTTTTTATAGTTTGCAGGTATTCCTTGAGGTCCTTAGTAGCTTTATTAAGTTTTCTTTTGTTGTCAGGTGGTCTTGTAGATTGCCATATTTTTCTTAGTTTTCTTTTCTCCTTAATTTTTTTCTGTAAGGTGGGAGAAGTTGAGAAGTCAAATATTTTTGGGTTATTAGCTGGTATCGATTTGATAGCTGCTGCTTCGCTTATTACGTCATTAAAGTGAATTATGGATCTTTTGATGTCGTATTTGGATTTGAGTGGAATGTTGATTTGTAGATGCGAGCAGGGCCGGTCCGAGCCAAATGAGCGCCCTGTGCAAGTCCTATCTTTAGCGCCCCATTCTTCAATTTTGTGGCTGGTTGGAATACTCTGTACCCGTGCTTGAGATGGCTTAGGAATTTTTGTTCGTTGCAAACAAAACGCAGAATCTTTTGATTTCGAATAAATCAGCCAAGTTCTCGGAACTACCTTGCCATTTGCTAAAGTTCGTTGATAACTGGAAATTGTAAATCTCCTGTTATTAGTTTTTGGAAAAGAATGATCCTGAACTTGAATTGGGCCTATTTTTTTTATTTGTTCGTCTGATTCCAGTAACTTGAATCTTCCTCCTCCTCCTCCTCCGAATTTACTACAGCTCCTACCTCTACTATCGACATAGCTATTTACATTAATTGTGTTTCCCAAAGAACTTTCCTGAACTGCAGATTCAACGCTGCATTTCAAAAATGTATACAGTCTTTTTTCTTGTTTTTATTTTCAGCTTCAACAAGTCTATGCCTTTTCTTATTTTCTGCCCCCGAAGACTTTTTTTGTCCATTTGCTTGGCTAGTTATGATTATGAACACTGACCACAAAACAAAAAACTTTTTGTTTTCAGAACAGGCACTTCCACAGTTCCACCCTTCACTTAACTTGCATAAAATATAAAATCGCGACTTTGAAAAGAATTAATTTATGTATGCATTATTTATTTTATTATTATTATTTCCAATTGAATCGCGTATTCCTTTATTAAACAACAGCTCAACATCGAAAAAAAATCAAAATAATCTGAGCTAACTCAAAAACAATACAAATGCAACAACAACAATAATGCATCGTTATTTGTGTGTGTGAGAACGAGTCGAAACTATACCTACCTTACCCATTCTCTTTTCAAACAAATATGTCAAATGAGTAAATCTCAATACGTGCAGAAATAAAATCTGCACGTATTGAGTTTATTATTTTGAGATTTTTTCCTATGGAGATTTTTGAGTGTTTGTGTTAGAAATTATCCTGCACAGTCTTTGGTGGGATTTTTTATTATGGCTTTATTCAATTCGAAGTAGTTTCTTGTGTGTGAACTGTGAATGGCCTTTTGTGTGAACAGATTAAATGATGTAATTTGTATTATTAGAAAATAATTGCATGCATAGATAGCTGATTGGACGAACTAAAATTTATAGAATGGCAGTATATTGATGCATTTGTATTGATTTCGTATCCAGGGATTTTTTAAAAACTATTTTTTGTGAAGTGCATTTCTGCAATCAGTACAATATCAACTTGATGGTCCTTTATGAATTGTTTTAGCTCTAGAGCGTGTTGCCTTAAACCGTTTGCATTACAGATGATTATTTTTAAGTTACTGTCCATGTTGTCCATTAAGTTTAGTTACAAGTAAGGTAATTATATTCATGATTTTTGTCATTTGTTGTATAAGTTGTTTCATCATTTTCTTAAGCTCGCTTATATTATTCGTTTTTGGGGTGTTGTTTTGTGTTCCGTCATTGGGTTTAGGGCAGCGGCATCGGCTTAGCTTGTGACTGTTTGCGTATTAGACTTGGTCTTCTTTATTGGTTGGATTAGTTGGAATCTCTTTTTTGCGCAGTGCGGGAAAACGTTAGATTTTGAGGGCTTTGTAGATCTCGCAGCCTTTTTAATTTGCTTTGGGTTTCCTTCGCATAACGCACACTTCACTTTACTTTTTTCTGGTGGCATCTGACAATCTATGGTCTTGTGATCCCCGGCACATTTGACGCACACCGGATCTTTAGTACAGTAATTTTTCGTGTGGCCATATACAGTGAAAGCTCGTTAATTCGGAATGGTTGGGGGGAAGGTCAGTCCGAATAAACGAATTTTCCGAATTAATGAGAGATTTTTTATATGAGCTAAAACGCGTTCCTATTGATGACAAAATGCAAGAACTTAAAACGTAAAATTATTTTATTAACACAAAAGATTGCAAATAAAAATTAAAATTTATTATAACTCATTTTTGTAACTAAACACATTGTTTAACTGACATTTTCACCTGAATTATAATTATTTTTTATTAATGCAGAAATATGTATCAACTTTGTGCTTAATGCTAGAAACAGATGTGCAGAATTTCTCATGCAGCGAAATTAGAATATACACGATTATATGAATCTGAACACACGTAAATTCTGCATGCAGAGCAGCGCTGCATTCAGTCTCTAGTTCTAATTTCTCTGCGCAGAGGCAATACTACCACAACGCAAAAGAAAAAAAATCTAAATTAACAGTATTTGGTATCATCGTTCAATGTCTGTTCACTTCTTTGTTGTTGTGTTTTGCAAGGCAGACTGATGAAAGAAATCTTTCGCCGCAAGAATTTTAAATAAAAATGCTGGAGTAAATGAATTCCCCTTTATATTGGAATTAAAAACAGTGCCTGTAGCATTTTATATATTATTTTTCAAACTATTTCATAAATTTTCTTTCAGCTGTTAACTGCCGAATGACAGCAGCCGATGCGATGCATGTCAAATAAAACTCTGCATTGTGTTTCGCGTGCAGATTTGCACGCAGTGCTGCATGCATAAATTCTGCACATCTGTTTCCAGCATAAGGACTACGATTTACATTTATCGCAAACTTAAACTGTACTAGTGTTTTCCCAAACAACATCTAAATGTGGATTACCGGGATTCCCCAATACAATTTTTTTTATGGTATTTCCCTTCAAAATGTGAGTTGCCGAGACTCCCCCAATAGACATTTTGATGATTTATTCCGACTTCTACATATTTGAGATCTATTTGCTACCCATACGTGTTCAATCATTCCGTTTTTTAATTTTTGCTAATTTAATTTAATTTTTACATAAAAAAATTTAAAACCGACTCTCATTTATTCGGAAAAATCTCTTTTATTCGGAAAATTTTTTTTTTCCGAATTAAAGAATTCCGAATTAAAGGGCTTTTACTGTATTTGGCAGTTCGTACATTGGGATATAGTCCTTTTCAGATGTGGTGGTTCGAAGGTTACTTTGCATTGTAGAAGATAGTTAATGTTATAGATGTTTTTGTTGTTTGCATCGCTTTTAAATTCTATGGAGAAGAGCGGCAGTGGCTTTTTAGTGTTTTTTTGTTGGATGTTATACATGTTAGTGACTGTGTGACCCATTTCTTCAAGTTCATTTTTGATTTCTTTCTTATCAGCCGAAGGATGCATGTTACGTAGCACTACTTTGAATCCTCTTTCTTCTTTGGGCTTATATGTATAATACTTTGTGTCTTTTTGTCGTAACATTTTAGTTATTGCAGTATAGTTGGTAGTCATTGGGTTGGATTCTGATCTCGTTGTTTGTTAGAACTTTTAGCTCGTAATTTTGTTTAACCACTTCATTGAGTGCGTTGTTGAGAGTTTTGATGCATTCAACCCCTTGCACGTAAATTGGAGGTGGTTTTTTGGTTTTACAGCGTTCGTTGATATTGACATAATCGGAAGAAAGCAGCGTGATGTCAGTGGCGCTTTAGCAAGTATTGAGACAGTGGCGGCGAAGATGGGTTTAACGGTAAATGAGGGCAAAACCAAGTATATGCTGTCAACAAGAAAGGACACTCAACACCGACGTCTCGGACAGAACGTCTCCCTCGACAGATATAACTTTGAGGTAGTTGAGGACTTTGTCTACCTAGGATCCGCTATCAATTCAGACAATGACACCAGCGCTGAGATCAGACGAAGAATAACCCTTGCCAATCGCTGCTTCTTTGAGCTAAGAAGGCAATTGACTAGCAAAGCCCTCTCTCGAACAACAAAAGTGACCCTATATAAGACCTTAATAATCCCAGTCCTGCTCTACGGCGCAGAGGCATGGACTTTATCAAAAGTGGATGAGGGTGCTCTTGGCTGCTTCGAGAGGAAAATTCTTCGGGTGATTTTCGGTCCCGTCTGCATAGACGGTGAGTGGAGGAGGAGATACAACGACGAACTGTACGGGCTGTACAGCGACATCGACTTAGCCAGAAGAGTGAAGATCCAACGACTGAGGTGGCTGGATCATGTAGAGCGGATGCACACCAATGCTCCGGCCCGAAAAATCTTCGAATCCGCCCCCGAGGGACAGCGCAGTAGAGGAAGATCGCGACTCAGGTGGCGCATGCAAGTTGAAGGGGACCTCAACCAACTTAGCGTGCGAAATTGGATGCAGCTAGCTAAAGATCGAGCTGGCTGGAGACGCTTGTTGGTTGAGGCCCAGGTCCACCCCGGACTGTAGCGCCACCTTAAGTAAGTAAGAAAGCGTTCGTTGCTGTTTTGAGGTTTCAGTTTCTTTTGTATAGTCGTCGGTATCGTCGTTTGTTGAGAGTTGGTCAAATCGGTTGTAGGAAATTGTTTCTTTCGGCTTACTAAGGCAGTAGTTGAGGGTTGATTGATTCTTCGATCTGGTCTTCCTGTTGTTTTACTTTCTGTATTTTTGTTTAGAGTTGTTCTATTTCTTTTTTGGCGTATAGTATTTTGATTTTCTGCTGGGGTAGAGTTGGTTGGTGCTGAGAATTTGCTTAATTCTTCTGGATTCGCCATTAAGGGCTCGCGATATATGGGCAGTGTGTTGGTAGTACTTGGAGATGTTATCATTCTTCCACAATTAGTTGATACCGTTGTAGATCCACTTGCTGTTGCAAGCATAGTGATGTAGCTAGTTGAAGTTGTCGTTGACGTCGTCATGGTGGTAATGTAGACGTTGTATAAGCTGCTAGCTAGTAGTATGTGATCGTTCCCCATTGGGGGCGACCTGAGGACACTCATCTTATTGCTTAAGATAGTAAGTTGGATTTAGGTAGCAATTATTACTTTCCTGTTTAGATTTTTGATTGGAAGGAAATGTAGCATCCTTCTAGGCTGCGGGCTGTGTTTTACCAAGTTGGCAATGGTGGCCAAGCTTAGTTAAGACACACCGCTATTAGCGCAGCTTTTGTGGTTATTGTTCTATTCTTGTTTTAGGGTTAAAGTCCAATAAGTGAGTGGATTTCATAGCGGACAAAGAATAAGAGATTTTATTAGATTGGTAAGATAGGCCTCTAATTGAGATCTCGGTTTCTATTAGCCGTGTTTTTTTTTAGAGCTTTATACCCAGCCCAGTAGAATTTTACACATAAAGCAATAACAACACTCCTAGTGGCGATAGCTTCCCCAGTAGCAGCAAGTGAGGATAGAACTACACAAGTTGAACACCAGAGCTTGAAAAATCTTATGAATGAGCTTTTAGCCGATTGTATTTTTTTTTTGTTTGCGTTTGACATTTAAAAGCTTTTAAACAAAGACAACAACTTAAATAAAATTCGAACCGCAAACCAATTGGTTGGTGCGGCTGGAAGTGAGTATAGATCGTTTTTTTGACTGAAGTGAATATAATTATCAAAAAAACACGGCTATTGTAAGTTCATATTCATCCGAAGATTTAACCTATTTTTTATTTTTTTTGTGTAAAGAAAAAAGAATGTTTGTTATTTTTCGATGGGCCAAAGTACCGATGACACCGCACCACAGTTTAGAAACACTATTAAGTGTTCACTGTCGCGGTCGCAATGGAATGATTTTATTAAATTTTTTATTTTTTTTTGCGCTGGGAGGTGGTAATCTTCAAAAGACGAAACTGAGCCCGTACTCAGTAACAGTGTGGGATTTCTACCCACTAACCCCTTCTCCCTTCTTCCCCTTTTCCCTACGGTAAGGCCATCTTGGCATTTCATCGCAGGAGGGGGAGAAGCCAGCCTTTCCAATTAATGCACCTAGTCGTTCGACTAATCAGCAATTTGTCTTTCATATAATTATTTAATGTTGTGTTGGGTCTACTATATGCTATTGTTTTAGTTCCCTTTCTTTACTCTAACTATCTATAGGTAGTTAGTTCAAATGGTTTTTTCCTTCTTAATCTTCTAACAAGATTGTCAGTATTTAATAAATCTGTCATTTCTACGTTGACGTGGTTGAGAAGTCTGAGTCTATGTCTATTTGCTACTGTTTTTACTTCATCTTCAACCATTTCAACATTTAGATCTCTATGTAGATCAGCGTTTCTTATGTACCATGGTGCATTTACTATGTTTCGTAGTACTTAACTTTGGAATGTTTGTATTTTTTTTAAATTTGTTTTGCATGTGCATGCCCACAGCTGGAGCCCATAAGTCCATACTGGTTTTATAATTTGCTTATAAAGAAGCAGTTTATTGTAATTTGACAGACAAGAGTATCTCCCGATAAGCCAATACATTTTATTGTATGTTCAGTTCCTCTCTTTTTTTCTTTACATGCGGTTTCCAGCGCAGTTTTGCATCTAAGGTCATGCCTAGATATTTGGCTGTGTTTGCATATTCTACTGCATTACCATTTATGAACACTGGGATATGCTGAACATTCTTATTGGTGAAATTAATATGGACCGACTTTAGGTCATTTAATTTAATTTGCCATTTTTTTTGTCCATTTTGATATGTTATTTACTGCCATCTGTAGCTTTTTTGTCGCTTCTTCGACATTTTCTCCCACGGCAAGGATAGCAGTATCATCTGCAAATGTTGCCACGGTTGTTTCATCGCTACTTGGCAGATCCCTGGTAAACAGAAGATATAATACAGGGCCTAGCACAGTACCTTATGGCACTCCTGCATCTATTTCTCTGTGTGGAGTAATCATCTCCTTGTTTAATTCTAAAAAATCACTGCAATATGTAGGATTCTAGAATATCTGAGTATTGCTTAGGCAGATGCTTTTGCAATTTATGGATCAGTCCTTTGTGCCATACTTTATCGAAAGCTTGTGCTATATCGAGAAATATAGTAGAGCATATCTTTTTCTCTTCAAATGCTTTTTCGATTTTATCTGTTATTCTGTGCACCTGATCAATCGTGGAGTGCTTATTCCTAAAACCAAATTGATGGTTTGGAATTAGTGATTTTTCTTCAATGATTTTATGCAGACGTTTAATCAACATCTTTTCAAATAGCTTGGACAACATAGGCAGTATCGATATGGGGCGATAGGAGGTGACTTCACTAGGTGGTTTGCCTGGTTTTGGTATCATAATTACCTCCGCTACTTTCCACATGCTGGGTACATACCTTATCCTGAATGCAGCGTTTATAATCTGCGCTAGTTTCTTTAGGCCTTTTTTTGGGAATTGTCGTAGGATTTCCCCTGTTATCAAATCAAATCCCGGGGCTTTTTTGATATTGATGCCTTCTTTTATTTCCTTGGCAATTTCTTTTGCCGTTACCGGTTGAATATGTCCCTCTTCTTCGCACAGTTCTTCCGTTTCTTGACAGTCTTTATCTTCATACGGTTGGAAGACGCCTTCAAGATACTCGGCAAATAAATTCGCCTTTTCTTTGTTGCTTTTTGCCCAGTTACCTTCCCTGGTTTTAACTGGTGGAATATGTGCTATTGGCCTATTCATTCTCTTTGTCGCCTTCCAGAGCGAGTAGTCGGTACTAGCATCATTCGTCAAATTGGAAAGGTATGATTTAAGAGATTCATTTTTAAAATCTCGTACCGATCTTTTGAGTTTACTGACTAGATTATTGGGATATTTTCTTTGAGAGTGATTTTTTCGCCAAGTGTCAAAAGTATTGTGGAATGATCTGAGTCAAGATCTGGTCCTTCTTCTACTTTTATAGTGTTTGACGAGGTATTCTTTGTTACGAAAAAGTCGACAAGATCCGGGGTTTTATTCCTATCTGTTGGCCAGTAGGTAGGTTTTCCCGTTGAGTGATATTTGCCGCCAGTTTCTTTTATCATTTCATATAATTCTTTTCCTCTCGTATTTGTCAATCTAGATCCCCAATACTTATTTTTGGCATTAAAATCTCCACCTGCGATATATCTATTGCAAAATATGCGGAAGAGGTTTCTAAAGTCATGTTTTTTTAGATTATAGCTGGGAGAGCAGTAAATTGATCCGACTGATATTCGCCCACTTTTAGTTGTTATATTTATAGATATTCCTTGAATCTCACATGATTGGAATTTAGCTTTTACATGGTGATCGATTGTCTTCTTTATTATAACTGCAGCCCCGCATTTTGCCGAATTAAATTGAAAATCAAGTTTAGTGTTTGACGGTAACTGAGACACTGTCGGAGTATTTCCCTCGCGTTCTTTGAAACGATGGCATTGCGCGTCAAGTTTCACCTGGGGAACCGTGAATTCAGTCGGTTCCCAAAATGCAACCCAACGCGGATTGTTTTACTTAACGATGCGTCATTAATTAATAATCCATTAAAAAGCATTTAGAGTTATTAGAATTTAAAGAAGAAAAGTTATGATTACTAACTTGTCATAAGGATCAAGTAATGAGTTACTAATTGCGTTAATATCATCAATATCAATATCAATACATATAATAAAACGGTAGAACCCGGAGTGTCTGTTCATAGAAGAAGAAGTAATACAAAAGAAAAGGGGTGACTAAATAGAACACAAATTAGAGGTTTTTAGAATTCTTTTCTGTCTGTCCGTTTGTTTTTTCGCGCACATCTCCGAAACTACTAAACGGATTTTAATGCAGTTTTCACAGGTGGAAAGAGCATAATTTGAAGCAGATTTGTTTTATTAAAATCGGATGTCGGAATAAAAAGTAATCGTCATTTAAAGATTTTTGGAATTTACTTTTGTATGTTAGAAAAGTTAGAGGTTAAGGGTTGAAGGCCTATAGACGACACGAACGATTGTTTTAAAGAAAATAAAATCAAAAAACTTTGGTTAGAATTATAGAGCGCATACAATTTAGTACATAAAGGTGGCGCTGTTCATTATTAGAACGCGCTATAGACATTTTTGCAGCAATCCACCTAACTGGCATTATTCGTAAATTGGAAGTTAGAATTTGGTATGTAAATTCTACAAGATACAGGGTGTTAAAGTTTGCAGATTTATAGTATACGCAACCGTAGTCATCGGCACATCGGTTCGTGATCGTGTGTTTTTGTTTTGCCGAGTTACGTTTGAATGAATTTGAATTTGACAGACAATTTCTAGCAACGTAGTGTAAACCTTAGTATGTATTTAACGCGTGCGAAGCCGCGGGTGGACTGCTAGTTCATAAATAAAGAAGAAATCATTTTCATGTTTAGCAAAATCCGCGGGGCTAACAGTGGGTGGTTATTTAGAAGCTTCTAAAACATATTGGTACTAGCTAGTTGCCTAGGAAACGAAGTGTACGAAGTGTGCGTGCATCGCGTTTATGCCAAGCTTGCTTGTTGAATCAACGAGCCTGATTCTTTATCAGGGCAGTTCCGAAGGAAAAAAAGTTCCCCTGAAATTGTTTTGTTCCCGGCAACTAAATCCACCTATCGTAAATTTCCGTCAGAATTTATTTTCCGCGGAATCCGAAATTATGTTCGAAAGGATTTGACAGTTGTCAATTGCGGTTTTTTAAATTGACATTTCAGCTCATATTCGGCTGAACATCATCCGATTTGCATGGGAATTTTTTTTTTGTTGGATTCGTATTGAACCAGATGAACACACAACGGAGCCAAAAACTGGAAAATTTGACCTGAAAAGTCGGAAAATAGTGAAAACCCAAAATTTAATAATTTCATTGGTGGATGGTCACATCTGAAAGTATACAATTTTCTGATATCATCGGAAACTCGTGAGAATCCAAAATTGCATACTTTCAGGGTGACCATACACCTCTGAAAAAATCGTCAAAACGGAAAATTGCATATTTTCAGGGGAGGATGGTGACTATATCTGAAAATTCTATTTTGTATGGGAAGGAAAAATATTGTTTTAAGGAATGACAAACACTGCGGAATTGACAATCGGCTTATTTTGTTCCTCACGAAAATGCGATCGCCAACAGATGACGTTACGTTCTCAGACTCACGTTTGACAGCTTATTAGTATATTCGATATTTCCACATTGACGATTGATACGAAGCGGAAATACGAGACAGGTGGCTAATCTACGTGCGAATGAAACGGATGAACAGCGTGTATATCACAATGAGCAAGCCCGTTTACGAATGGCTAACATGCGTGGCGCGTTTTCGGAAGAAGAAAGAGCCGATCATGTGGAAGCAAATCATGTAGTAAGAGCCACTCGTCATGCAAACAATGTTCAAGATCATCGTAATCTCAATCGACGTGAAGAGCGAAGGACACTTGCGCCACCTTTCAACAAATCGAGCTGCATTTCGCTATGATTCCCCATTCGCATACAATTATCTTCCGTGCGTTAAAATTGGGTCATTGAATGTCGTCTGTCAGCATTGCAACGCATTGAAATTCTCAACGGAAACGCCTGGATTGTGCTGTGCAGGAGGAAAAGTTACCCGTTTTGGCAGCGCCACCGCAGCCATTGCGGTCGCTTCTGTATGAAGATACACCGCAATCGTTTCCTTGCGCACATCCAACAATATAACGGCTGCTTCCAAATAACTTCGACTGTTATCTAAGAACGCGGGTACAATCCTACATTTAAGGTAGTGTCGTCAGACGAGCTTTTCCATATGTCCAATGTGGATCAATTGTCTCATTCCACTTTCACTATTCAGATCCAAGGACAAATCCACCATTATGCAGGAGCTCTGTTGCCGCAATTAAATGAGGATCATAAGTTCCTTCAGATTTATTTCCTTGGAAATTCGAATGATGAACTCAATCAGCGTTGTGCGATGAAACGTGAGATCATCGAACAACTGCAGCAACTTCTACACGAATGCAATGCGTTGGTTATAATGTTCAAAACGGCATTGGAAGCGATGCCTTCTGATCATTACAAAACCATCATCAGCGCAGACAAAAGACCAGGTGGTGTCCATGCACGACAATTCAATACTACCACAATTGATGAAGTAGCAGTGGTGATTGGTGGCGAAAATGTGCAATCACGCGACATAGTCCTCAAGCGACGTGATAACGTAGTTTCAACGCGTCATGGAGACGACGCATTACAATACCCGCTAATGTTTTGGGAAGGCGATGATGGCTACCATTTTCAAATTAAAATGGCCACCCCATTCACCGGTTAGTTGCTGAGTTTTCGGAAATATCTTTATCACTAACTAACAATAAGATTATCTTTCAGGCCATGAAACAAATAAAAAGGTCAGCAGCATGCACTTCTATGCATATCGCTTGATGATTCGCCAGGATATCGACAATCATCTGTAAAGATATCGCCGATTGTTTCAACAATATTGCGTCGACATGTGCGTCAAGATAGAAACAGAACGCCTTAATTTCATTCGATTAAATCAAAGTAAATTGCGTTCGGAAGAGTACATGAGAGATGCCATCAATTTGGATGGAGATACAGCAGCAGCAAACATCGGCCGGTTGACAATTCTCCCAGCGACATATGTTGGAAGCCCGAGGCATATGCAAGAATATGCGCAGGACGCAATGACATATGGACGGCCCGACTTATTCCTCACGTTTACCTGCAATCCGAAATGGCCAGAAATTACGCAGCTCTTACTTCCCGAGTAAACTTCAAGCGACCGCCACGACATCACACGAGTTTTTAAACAAACACTCAAAACTATCATAGACTTCATCGTTCGACTCGCATTCGCTATGACAATTAACAAATCGCAAGGCCAATCGTTGCAAGTATGTGGCCTGAATCTAAAATTTCCTTGCATTTCGCATCGACAATTGTACGTGGAGTGTTCGCGTGTCGGAAAGTCGTCTGTATTCTTTGTTTAAGCACTGGACAACAAAACAAACAACGTTGTTTATCACAAAGCGTTGCAGTGACCTGAAATGTGTGAAATCCATTTTCCATGTAAATAAAATGCATTGAATTCAATTTAATTCCAAAAGAGTTTTATTCTTTCAAACAAAAGGGAGGCTCGACTTTCGAAAGAGACATTAATACTTTAATCAATTTTAGGCGGAACGAAGTTTGCCGGGTCAGCTAGTTGTCAATACGACACTCCACATCCCCCCTCTTTTTTTTTTGTTTTTTATTTTCTTCTTCGAAGCGATTAAAAGGATACAAAGTTTTGTTTAGTTCAAAAGGAGCTGTAGTAGTTGTTGTTGTAGGGAAACCTGTAGTTGTTGTTGTTGTAGGGAAACCTGTAGTTGTAGGGAGACGCATTTTGTCATTTTGTGATTCACATCCGTTATGCACCGCCAACTCCCCCTTTGACGATTTTGAAAAAGCTTGCAACTCCCCGCCAACTACTTCCTCCGGCTTGTAAGGTACATCCTTCCGATGAGCATTTAGATGAAAAACATTTCTTCGGTAAATTCCAGTGTTTGTTTTGATGTAAAATGATCGAGGCGTATCTGAGTTGCCTCAAATTCGCCCCCATTGGTATCTATCCTGAATCCAAACTACATCTCCAATTTTAAAGTTTCTGGTGTCGCAAACTCCATGTCGCCTGTTAAAGTTGGTTGCTTGTTATTGCCTTAGATCTTCAGCTTCCTTGATCTGGTCCATGTTAACGAGTTTTGGTTGAAAATGGTATTCTTGAACGAATTTTACGCAGCATTCTGCCGGACTTAACCCATTTGCGAGTGGAGTGACACGGTACTCCAATAAAGCCAACTGAGGGTGTTCTTAATTTTTCTTTAAAAGCATCTTGATTATTATAGCCGTTGACTCGATGAATCCGTTGCTTTGAGGAAAATGCGGGCTTGATGTGGAATGCTTAAATTCCCAGGATTTAGCAAATTGACGAAACTCTGATGTTTGAACTGGGGCCCGTTGTCGGTTCTTAGTCTTACTACTTCTGGTATGCCAAATCTAGCGAAGACTGATTTTAAGTGTTTGATGACGCATCGCGCTGTCTGGGTTTCCAACTGAGCTATTTCTGGTAATCTGGAAAAATAGTCACTTATAACGAGAAACGTCTTACCATAGCAAACGCAGATCCATCACAATCGTGTACCAAGGCCGTTCGGACAATGTTGAACTTATGATTGATTCGTGCCTTGGGACCAGGTATTGTACGCAGGTATTGCAACTACGAATGAATTCTTCCATTTGCCTCGAACATCCCTGCCACCACTTAGACTGACGCATCCAGCTTTTCCACTTGAATTTCCGTGCATTAGTAGTTGGCCATAGATTAAAAGGTTGTGACGATCGTTGTAATACTGCCTTACGTCTCGACATATTTTTGAAGGATGTGGCCAACCTCTTTGGCAAAATTCCATAACCTCTTTGATAGTCGGATCTTCTTGATGTTCCCTTCTAATAGTGTTTAATTTATCCGTTGATGCTGGCAACTCCTCGATGATACTGTTAATAAAAGTATCCATTTCCTCATCTTCCTCATCCTGTCCAGCTTCTTCTATGGGATGCCGTGATAGTGCATCCGCAGCTACTTAATCCTTACCCGGTGTATAGATAATGTTGAACGTCAGAGGCATCATTTTTATTTGAAATCTCTGGATTCTAAGCGTTAAATCGTCGAGATTTTTGGTCGTAAAGATGGGGATTAGCGGCTTGTGGTCCATTTCGATTGTAAAGTGAATGCCAGTGATATAATCTCGACATTTATCGCATGCCCACTTGATGCCTAACGCCTCTTTCTCTATTTGTGCATATTCCTTCTCACTTTCCGACAAGGTTCGAGAAGCATACGCTACGGGTTTCAGGATTCCGTCCGAATCGGTTGGAAGGAGAACTGCCCCTAGTCCATAAAATGAGGCATCCGATGACAGAATGGTTTAACGTGTCGGGTTGTATGCCTTCAAAACTGACACTGATGTTAGTGCCCGCTTCAATTCCACAAAAGCTTTTTCTTGCATAGGCGTCCAAATAAAATCAGTGTTGGCCTTCAAAAGATTGTTTAACCCTTTCAGCCCGGATTTATTTTTTAAAGATAATAATGAAGTATGTATTGATTTGTTATCGTTACGAAATCAATAATATGAGACATTGCACGTTTGGTGATAGAATATCCTTGTGCAGAGAAAGTGTCTCGGGACAGGGTATATCCCAACAGTAATCACTACTGGGACAAATAAGTCCCACCAGTTACTAAATAAGCCTATTTGTCCCACGATCTATTACTGTTGGGATATATATGTCCCACACTTGATTTTTGTTCCTTATTACCGCATTTTTTAAATTTTATAATCTTATTATATGTGACTTTATCCGCGTGTAATAAGCGAGGAATAACTTCGTACCGCTTGCACTCTGTGCATACTATCGCCGATAGTTGAAGTTTACGCCAGAAGTCATCACATTGGAGGAAAACAAAGTAAAAAAGAAACTTGCAAATTCCCTTCAGTTTGGTGATTACCAGCTGTCAGTAAAAAACACTGTTGGCTCTTGTGGACCCTGTGGATCCCGTAGAACCCAAGCGAAGCAGGAAACAAAAAAAAGCTTTTAACACCTAAGCACAGGCATGGCCTGTACTGGGCTATCGTAGACAAAAACCAATCGTAAACAACAACCTTTCGCTCCTCTATTTTTCTCAAGGATGAGTGTACAAAGATCACCCCCATGGGGCAACCCGACGAAATTAAATAACGACAACCTAATTTATTCTCATATCAACCCAACACCAACTACAACATCAACAACAATTATAACTACAAACGCATCAATATTTAATACAACAACTACTGTAACAGCAAGTTGCACAAACACCATAACCACTCCAATAACAACTACATCTCTAATCAACCTATCCAGTCCAATAACAACTTAAAGTTCTATCAAACGATGAGATCAAAATACAACCGACAGACTCAGTTACCTATACAAAAATTATAAAAATACTCCAACTTAAAAACACAATACTACACATTTAAGCCTAAAGAACAACGTGGCTTCCGAGTCATCCTTAGGAATATGCATCATTCTACAGACTTAAACGAAATTAAAAAGGAGCTCGCTCAACATGACCATAAAGTAATCAACATCCATAAACATTCTACAAAGAGGAACAAAAAAACCGCTACCACTTTTCCACTACCACTTTTCGCCATAAAGATATTTATAATACCCAACCCACCCACTTACTACACTGTAAAATTTCATTCGAACCACCTCCCCAAAAAAGAAGTATACCACAGTGCTCGAACTGTCAAAAATACGGACACACCAAAAACTTCTGTACTTTGGAACCAACTTGTGTACAATGCGCAGGAAGGCACAAAACAATCGAATGCACATTAAAATCGGAGAGCAACAACGTAAAATGTGCTCTGTGTGGAGAATCACATACGGCCAATTACAAAGGCTGTGAAATATATAAAGCTCTTAAGGTGCAAAGATTTCCATCCCTTCGTCCGAAAATAATAGAAACAAAAACAACACCAACTGACACACTAGTCCAAAATCCTGACCCAACCAGAGTAAATCCATCGACATCATTCGAAGACACCGTTAGGAATAACAAAAAACATGACGCACAAATCCAAAGTTCTGACCCAACCAGAACTAACCCCTCGACATCTTTCGCAGACACTGTAAGGACCAACAAAAAACCTGAAAACCAAAACCAGCAAAAAGAAGCCAAGCCTGCAGACGACCTATCGGAAATTAAGGACATGATGAAACAGCTTATAATACAGATATCAAACATGATGAACATCTTAACTTTTTTAATTACCAAAATCAATGGACAATAAAACAGACCTGAGAATACTCGTATGGAATGCAAATGGACTTAATCAACATGCCTTGGAATTAAAAAAATGTATACTTGACCATTCTATTGACATACTCTTAATATCAGAAACTCATTTCACCGCAAAAAGTCATATACAAATTCCTAAATACCGCGCTTATGAAGCTAACCACCCTAGTGGACGAGCTCACGGTAGTGCAGCAATAATAATCCGAGAAAATATTAAGTACGAAATAGGAGAGAAATGTGAAAAGGATTATTTACAAGCTAGGTCACTTCAAATCGAGGACAAGTATGGACCATTAATGTTATCTGCGTTATACTGCCCACCTAAACACACAATTAGTACAATACAGTACTCTAACTACATCAAATCATTGGGCCCACGGTTTATTGCGGGAGGTGATTTCAATGCAAAAAATACAGACTGGGGTTCAAGATTAACCAACAAAAAAGGAAAAAATCTTATGGGAGCATTAACAAAAAATAACTGCAAATTCATAAGCACTGGAGAGCCTACCTACTGGCCTACTGACGTCAAGAAAAAACCAGACTTAATAGACTTTTGTATCACTAAGGACATTAACCATAATCACTTAAATATAAAATCTTGCCTTGATCTTTCGTCTGATCACTCTCCCATTATGGTTGAATACTCCACTAATATTATAACCCGAGGCCCTACCCCTTTCTTAACCAACCATAAAACCGACTGGGACACTTTCCGCAAAGTAATTGACGCAAGCATTGACCTTAGGATTCCTCTTAAGTCATATCAAGACCTCGAAAGCGCTATAATTTACTTTAATGACTTAATACACCTAGCAGCAATAAAATCAACGACTGATATCAAAAATAATGAATCATTCACCTATACACCGAAACTAATACGACAAAAAATCAAAGAAAAATGAAAATTACGAAAGATTTGGCAATGCAGTAGATCACCTCTTGACAAAGCAAATTATAACAAATCAACTAAAGAACTTAAAGACCTTTTGAAAACAAATAATAATCAAAGCATTAACACATTCTTGACAAATCTTACAGCAACCCAAGGAACAAACTATTCACTCTGGAAGCTGAACAAGAAACTTAAAAAAGGAATTACCCATCAACCGCCTCTACTGAAGACCAACGGAACGTGGTCCAGAACAAATAACGATAAAGCAAATACATTAGCAGACTATTTCAAAACAACATTTATTAATTCCTACGATGCTCAAAATATTCTCCCGAATAACATCACAACCACGAATACGACAATAAAGAAAATGCTCACAAAAGAGATAAAATACTACCTACAAAGCAGGTTAAAAGGCAAGAAATCCCCCGGATATGATTTAATTTCAGGACAAATATTAAAACAATTACCTGACAAAGGCATTACATATCTCAGAAATGTTTTCAATGCAATTCTTAGACTTAACTATTACCCAAAAGTATGGAAAGTTTCGAAAATAATTGCAATCCCGAAACCAGGAAAAGATGCTACAAAATCCTCATCATACAGACCAATTAGTCTTCTGCCGATCATCTCCAAGATATTCGAAAAATTGTTTTCTGACCGTATTGACATATCACTGAAACAAAAACACCTTATCCCGGACCACCAATTTGGTTTTCGTCAAAAGCACTCCACTATTCAACAGGTACATCGAGTAACAAACAAAATCTTAAATGACTTGGACGAGCAAAAATTTTGTGTTGCAGTCTACCTCGACGTTGCAAAAGCTTTCGACAGTGTATCGCACAATGGACTTTTATTCAAACTTAAGACAATGCTACCGGAATATCACCAACTTATCAAAAGCTACCTGGACGATCGGCATTTTTACGTGCAATACAACAACGAAATCTCGAATATACGCGAAATCGACGCAGGTGTCCCCCAAGGCAGTGTGCTAGGACCTATCCTCTACCTCCTTTACACAGCGGACATACCTGAGCCAGTAACACAGGACTCCATGCTAGCAACCTTTGCAGATGACACAGTGGTTCTATCCTCACACAGTTGCCTACAAACTGCTACAAACCAAGTCAAACAACACCTAATAAAAACAATGAACTGGTTTCTCAAATCGGGAATAAAAATTAACGAGGAAAAAACGGTTCAAGTTATATACACCACAAAAAGGAACTCAAACACTCAAACTATCACCTTAAATAACAAGAATATTATTCCAGCCAACTCAGCGAGATATCTAGGCATGATAATAGACAGTAAACTAACATGGAAACTACACATAACTCAAAAACGCAACCAAATTAAAAATAAATTTAGACAACTATTCTGGCTTCTAGGAAAAAACTCCAAACTCTCGACGCAAAACAAACTACTAATATACAAAACTGTGATAAAACCGATATGGACTTATGGCATTCAAATATGGGGAACCGCTGCCAAGTCAAATATCGACATAATACAGCGACTACAATCAAAAATACTTCGGACGATTGTCAATGCACCCTGGTATATCCCTAACGAAGACATACATCGTGACCTCAAGATGTACGAAATTTACCGGACAATGAAGCAAACGCAAGAAGGAGATTAAAAAGACGCAGACCAGTTGACCTCCAATGAAATAAAAACTACGCTATATGTATATATGTATGTCAAGTATAATTAATTTGTGAATCTTAGCTAAACGTAATCGTTGTAATGTATAGGTATAAAAAAAAAATATAAAAAAATCGAATACAAAATAAGATTTATAAATGCACTTATTGTTACCGTAAGAATACATGTTCAGACTTGTATACAAATATTATTGTTTAACTATTGTACAGAAACAAAGCTCTGTAAGACAATGGTCTTAAGACTAAATGTACATCCCATTGTATCTTTTAAAACAATTACTTAGTGTCCCAGGACAGATGTAAATATAAGTTGGGAAATAAAAAATTAATTGTATGTGATTCAGTTACCTGTCCACTTTTTCTTAGGTTTTAAGACAAATTCAATTTCATACACTCGACTTTTCTTAGCAAAACTTAACATTTCACTGAGCAGAACTAAAAGATGTGTCACCTTTCACAGACAAAATACTCAACGAGAACCAACAGTAAATCTTAAACATGAAAAAAACATGCACTTCTCTTAGCAGTAATGTGGAATTTACTGATGGTACCAAAACAAATAGGGTTTATAAGGGAAAATTGCAATTTAACTGCATATGCAGCTCGTGGGACATATGTGTCCCGTTAGGTCTGAAAGGGTTAAGGGATAGCTTACTGAAGACAAATGTGGAACGAACTTACCCAAGTTCGACCAATCCTAGAAACTGCCAAAGTTCCCTCACGTTTTGTGGATGTGGAAATTTCTCGATTGCCTGGGTCTTGGATGGGCAAGGATGTATACCCTCCTCGTCAATTTTGTGTCTTCGATATCCTTTACTTTTACCAACCTGTCATCCATTTGACAGATTACTCCATCAAGCCCTTCGAGAATTAGCTGCATATGTTTTCGATACAATTCTGGAGCTGTACAAATTCCAAACGGCAGCCTTAAAAAACAAAACCTCCCAAATGGTGTGAGAAAAGTTGTAAGGAGCTGTGATTTGAGTGATAGCCTTATCTACCAGAATCCATATTTCGCGTCTAGCTTCGTGTAATATTTTGCACCCTCTAACTGAGCCAATGAATGATCCGCCACCGGCATCGGATGGATACCCCGTTGAATCGTTAAATTCAGTTTTGCTAAATCAACACAAGGACGAATATCGCCCTCGGCCTTTGCAACAATAACCATGGGAGTACACCAATCCGTCGGCTCACCTACCCGCCTTATTACCCCTAACTGCACCATTTCATGCAGTTTATCTTCGAGTTTTTCCTTTAAAGGTATTGGCACACGTCTTGCGGTAGCGATTGCATATGGTTTCGCGTTCGGTTTTAATTGAATTTTATATTCGGCTTCTAAACAATCGAGTTTGTCGAATAACTTTGGGTATTCCTTTTTAATTTGTACACTTGACTTCTTACCTTTCGTAGCAATGGTATTAAAAGCGTTGATGCGTTGTATAATTTTTAAATTTTGGCAAGATTTCAAACTTAAAAGCGGTGATTTAAGATTATTCACTATGTAAATGTCTGATTTACAGCTGCTTTGCCCGTTGTTTAGATCACAGTGCAATATTCCTGCAACATCGAGCCGTTCTCCAGATGGGCCACACAACTTTTTATTCGATCTGTTTATTTTCGCGAGAGGGAATTTCAGTTTGAACTCAGTAAAACGTCCACCGGTGCGCGAGTTTGGATTTTCTTCTGTCAATGTACGGAAGAACAGGTGCTCTTATTCTTCCTCCACGTGAAATATTTTGTTGCTGCCCTTTGATGTTTTCCGACATACACTGCTAAAATGGTTCCATTTCTTGCATGAACGGCATTCTTTCCTCTTGCGGGAAACTTTTGCTTTTCATACTGCCCTTGCGAACCACACCACTGACATCGAACCTCTTTTGTCTCTGTTGTTCCTCGAGTATGTCGAAAATGATTCTGTGTGGGTGATGGTGTCTTCTGTTTGGAAAAACTGTTAACCTGAAGAGTGCTTGATGTCGACAGATCTTGTTGTTGTCTTCAAACTGCATTGTGTTGCCTGACCGTCTGTATAGTCCTTTCTAGCGTTAACTCGGCTTCCAACTGAAGTCTTTCCGACAGCCGTCTATATCGCACTCCCACAACCAATCGATCCCGTAACATTTCATCGCGCAGACAGGCATAATTGCAATTCTCTGAAAGCGAATAGAGGGCCGTTATAAAGTCTTCGATGGTTTCCCCTTCCAACTGGCAACGAGGGTCAATCTGTTGGGCTAAACGAAAAATGCTCTGGCGCTTGAACCGTAAAGTTATTGCCTGAAAACGGAGGCTTTGTTCCTTCGTTTGTCATTTTATTTTGTAGTAAGCGAACGACCGGATATTAATAGCTTACTGACACCGCTGCCACCATATAGTGTTCGCACGATTAAATAAGACACGACCGATTTATAAGAGTTCAGTTTATTGACTGCTTGTGTATACTTAGTACTACGCTTATTTACATCTCTATATGTAAGCTAACAATAGATAGAGAGAGGTAGAGAATAATTGTCAATGCGACACGCCTTACGGAATAGGGGTGAATTCATTTTTTTTATTCGTTTCCCCCAATAAAACTTAAGTGTGAATTGACCTTACATTTTGTCAACCTATTTAGGGGTCAGATTCGTAAAAAACCAGTGAAAAAAGGATGATTTTAATTTGATCCCGCAAAGGCACAATTGCAGCTATTTATTTATTTATATATATATATTTTTTTGTTTTAAAAATGTTTTGTAGTTTCATGTGCATTTTTTGTCTCGCCCCGCTCCTTGCGCATGCGCACAGCTCCCGTCGAGCGCACACATGATAACAAATTATCTTCGACTGGTGGGAATTGTTGGTCGGTGCAAAAACATCCTAGAGCAAAAAATCCAATTGAGTTTTAAACTAAAAGGATAAATCTATCGAATTTCACATGCTTTTGAAAAAAAACATCGGGGAAATGGCGCAATTTTGAAAATTGAGGTCCGAAAACGGTAAACAAATTCGGGGAAAAACATGTGCAGCATTGTGAAAAATTCGAATTTTCACAAAAACATGTGTCATTCGATAGCCAATAACGTACAAAATAAAACAAAAACAATAATTTTTCAAAATCGGTCAACAACTCCGATGTCGGTTATTCCCACCAGTTTAAAAAAACACGTTTCGTGAAAAACGCGTTTAAAGTTTGAGGAACGGTTTTCTCATAACAGAAATCAAATAAATGATTCGACCCTTGTGGTTTTCTATTCCTTCATGCTTTAGGAAAGTTAGGAAAAGAGAAATTTCAAAATCTATCGATTAGAATTCGATTGGTGCGCGATATGAGCTAGAAAACCGAGCTTCGCTCAAAACCAAGTTCTAGCATTGCAGCAAGTTTTTCATAAAAATCAACTCTGACACGGCTCGACGCGCGCTCGCAAAAGCCGTGTTACTTCAGTTCTATGGGACCGATCATGATAAAATTTGAGTTACAGACTCTCAAGACCCTACAGAATCCAAATCTTACAAAATAAAAAAATTTCAAAATCCAAACATTTTTACGAACCTGAATGAGGCGAAATCGAGGTTTTGAAATTTCGAAATTTTTAAAATCGAGATTTTAATATTTTGGGGAATTAATTTTTCGAGTTTTTTTTTCGGGATTTTGGGCATTAAGATTTCATGATCATGAGGCGAAATCGGAGTTTTGAAATTTCGAAATTTTTAAAATCGATATTTTAATATTTTGGGGAATTAATTTTTCGAGATTTTGTTTTCGGGATTTTGGGCATTAAGATTTCATGATCAACCCTATCTGAGGCCATAACTCGGAATAGAGCAAAAACTTGTTGTTTTTCACCGATGTTAGACATAAAAGGATCAGAGAAGCGGTGTAGAAGGAACCATCATTTCAGCAAACTAAATCAATCGCTTTCGTTATCAGTTTAACGGAGTCCGGTTGAGTGCTCTTTGCAAAAATGCAGTGCAAAAATTCAGTGCGAAGAAAAAAAGTCTTTGGATCTACCATTGATAAACTGCATCACTGAAAGGTGCTTCTGAGCTTCAGTTGGGCAGCCTTCGGAAGTTATTCGAGTTAAACGCTCGCCTGCAAAAGGTTTCCGATTTTTTGAGGGTCGTTTCCACCTGGATCAAAACACCGCGTGAGAAATGTTTTCGTTGGGAAATAAACCTTAGCTGCAAAGCGAATTCAAATTTGCTATAGTCCATACGATCATCGGAGCTTTAATTTCCCAAGATTGATACAGCGTTTCAGAGAAGCAAAGACCTGATAACTTGTGTCTCTTTCCTGTTAGTCCTCATTTGCTTCAACCACGATGTCAAATTAATGGTGAAGAAAAAAAAATAAAAATAAAAAAATCTACTCGCCTGAACACCGAAGTAATCTTTCCTATCTCTTAACCAAAAGTACCTTAACTAAATAGTCACTTGAATTCCGCCAATTAAAAATTGTATTCTTAATACGCGTCATGCTTCGAATGCCTCGAACTTTTCCCTGCGGTGTCAACGCTATGACACGTAAAACGATGACGATCACACGACGTGACTACTTTCAAAGACGTTGACCGCATTGACAGGGTTGAAAATCAGTAATTTTTCGGGTTAGTAATCACACTGCCTGGATAAGCTGTATCATTGTTACTTTTTTTTTATCGGCTACCATAGCCACTAGACACGAGATCAATTAGATGGCGCGAAGGAGATTGAGAAAGAATTTATGCATTATTTGCATTGCCTTATCTGTAGGTTATTTTTAGGACTCTGGAGCATATTTAATTATCACACCTTTCAATTGGCGAGTGAACGCTTATAAGTTCTATTTTATTTTTTCTAGATCAAATATTGGACCTAATTGATAATTTGTCAAAAATTGAATTCTCGAGGAAGAATGTTCATCAAACTTTGAAAATGTGGTCAGCGAAAATTCCAGTTGAGTTTTCTTATTTAATGAAAACATTGCGTACTGTTTTGAGTGGATTAAAGGTGAATTTTGTTGTTATTTAAGGCATTTTTTCAGTTACTAATTTTTTATTTTATTTTTCATAGAGTGGACCGAGTGTAGCGGAAATTATGGACATTTTGGGAAAGCAAAATACTATACGACGAATTCGATGTAATTTAAAGTCAAATAAACAATAACTTACATAAATTATTTGTGGTGAATAAGAAAACGGTACTGTATTACCGGTACATTAACCAGAACACCAGTGCCATTTATTTATTATTAGAACTAGTTATAAAGAACATTTTGAATAGTTACTGACATTTACAAAAGTGCCCGAGAGTATTTTATTTAGATGAGGCGTAACACGCTCCCCTCTTAACTGATAAAGCTCCTCTGCGAAATTATCCGAGATATTCATCATTTAAACGTATCTACCAAGTTTCACTCCAATCGGTCAAGAATTCTCACAGGTGGACAGAGCATAATTTAGAGCAGCATATAGGTTTTGTTTTATTAAAATCGGATGTCGGAAAAAAAGTTATCGTCATTTAAAGATTTTTGGAATTTACTTTTGTATGTTAGAAAAGTTAGAAGTTAAGGGTTTTAATGAAAAAAAAAACAGAAAACTTTGGTTACAATTATAGAGCGTGGCGTTGTTCGTTATTAGACCCGATATAGACATTTTTGCAGTACTCCACCTAACTGGGATTATTCTAAAATTGGAATTAAGAATTTGGTAGGTAAATTCTACAACAAAAATAAAGAAATACGTGTTTTTCAAATTTGTAACTACGGGCCAAATTACAGGGTGTTCAAGTTTACAGATTAATAGCATGCGCAACCGTAGTCGGTCGGCACATCGGTTCGTGATCATGTGTTGTTTTTGTTTTGCCGAGTTGAATTTGAAAGTTCCATAGGGACAGACGATTTCTAGCAAATCGTATTTAACGCGTGCGAAGCCGCTGGTGGGCTGCTAGTCATAAATATATTCCATATAAATATTTATATGTTATGGGCCAAGTGATAAATGAGAGCATTGTTAAGGACGGCTGGAGCGCTGCGGGGGATTTAAAATAAAACTCCGCGATGACTGGAACGAGCGTGTTCTATTTCTTCTAATTCAGCTTTTAGTTTAATATGAACATTTTTTCTTTTTAACTACCAACTTGCGCTTTTGTGCGTCCTCCTACAGCCTGTCCGTCCGTATCACTGCATTTTCTTTCTGTTAAATGACGATGCAAATGACAATTTTTCATCTGTCATATCGGCGAGACGAATCGGTTTACTTTACTTTACAGCCAGATATCAGGTCAGGCGGTAGAAGGACGCACGTGCAATGGGTACGTTAAGCGTTAGTCATAATAATCATTTATTTTTAACTATTCTCAACATCCCCTACTCCGTAAATCTACCTCCCAGATTCACCAAGATCTAGCCTTGCCAGCATACAAGAGGGTCGCTTCAATACCCCGGACTTCGTTGAAACCTCCTCCATTCTGACTTGCAGATGGATAATTCAGAAACGTCAAAAATGCAGCATCACTATTTGTTTGCGATACCGATGCGCAACACATCTGATGCAATTATCAAACTTATGCACGTTTTAGAACGCTAATTACTTTAATTATCGGTTCCAAAATGGAAATTTTACTAAATCTAATAATTAACAACAAAGGCCCTATAAGTGAAAATTTGTTAATAAATACGTATAAAAGAAGAAATAAGCGAAATAAAACAACTAAAATATTGCTTCGTGCTATTTCGGAAAAACGTGAAAATACGAAATTACTTGAAGACAGTTAAAAAATATCCTGAGGATGCATTTTACAGTCACTTCCGTATGATCCGCTATACCTTCAATGTAAGTTTCGAAATTATTAGTACTAAGAGTAAACAATATATCTTTTTAAGGACTTAGAAAATGCTTTGCATCCATTTTGGAAACTCGCTCACACCGGACAGATTAGTTATTCCTTGAAGATGTGTTTATTTGTAACATTGTAGAAGTTAGGCAATAGCAGGTTTAGTTTTCGAGCTCTTTCTGACCGCTTTAATGTTGGAAAAGCAACTGCTTACAACATGTTTTTTAAGACTGTTAACGCATTTGAAGAACGAAATTCGATGGCCTTTTGTTACAGAACAACAAGATATAATGGAAGAAACAGTCGAGAAAACCATTTTTCTTTTGTTGTCGGATGCATCAATGGAATTAATTTTAAAATACCTGTTCCAAAGGCAGATTCGAGCAGTTATTACGATTGAAAAGGAACCCTCACAATTATTATGCAGGTATTTGAATTTAAATATTGGCTGAATACGATTGATTTTAAGCTTAATTCTTTAGGCCATATGTGACAGCAAATTTCGCTTCTTATATAGGTGTTTTTATTTGCTGCCCAGGAAATTGCCACGATGCCAATGTATGTATATAAAAATAGTTGGATTTTCAATGCAATCAGACATACAAATATAGAGATTGCTGAAAATGGACATATTGGAGAATCTGCCTACCCCCTTTCGAAGCATTTGATGGTTCCATACAGAGACAATGGTCACCTTGCAAGTGAAAAAAAAAATTTAACTATTGTTAAAGTTCCACCAGAGTTTTCATCGAGCAGGCTTTCGGAATTTTAAGAGCAAATTTAAATTATATCGACAGAACAGTAAGCGGCGCTTCGGTTGTTATATTTGCTTGCACAATATTGCACAACTTCATCATTAGCAGAGAAAAGGCTCCGGCAATCATCAGCAGCACATTAGCAAATGAAAATGAACTAGAAAATACAGAAGAAGGAACAAAAATAAGAAGTAATAAAACCGTATTTTTCGTTGCATAAAAAGTTAACCCAACTCATTCATTATATTAGCCGTGTTTTTTTTTTTTTGAGAATTATAATCACTTCAGTCAAAAAAATTATCATCCACAATAGCAGCCGCACCAACCAATTGGTTTGCAGCTCGAATTTTTTTTCTGAATCTAAAGATTCATTATCTGTGCTAGTACTATGTTTTCTTTGCCCTCTTTAATGACCTCATTTATTTCTTCAATATGTCTGGCCACATTTAGTTTTGGTTGCCTGTAGATTGCGTGTATATATTTTTGCTCACCTTTATGTGTTATTTCAAGATGCATGCTTTCATAGTTTATTGGGTTGGCTGGTATTATTCACCCCTATCATTCAATCCGCCGGGGGGAACGATCCACCAAAATATCAACTTCAGTATCATTCAATCCGTTCGAAGGGAATCGTCCACTTATCGGTAATGTGAATAACTTTTCACGTGATCATTCAAAACGAACGAATTGAATCTCTCCATACAAAGTTTGACATTTCAAATCCGCAGGAAATTCATTGCGGATTGATGTTGTGTTGCATTTTGGGTGGAAAATTTATCTGAAAATGTATGTTCTTTCTAGGACAAATCAATTATTTAGGTGTATTAAATTGAATATGCTTTTATTGTCCTTAATTAACACTTCCAACACATAATTAAAGGCTGCCTTTTTCAAACAAAAATTGTTTATGAAACTGAAATTCAAATTGATTTCATAGAAATTATAAACTACAACGAAATCGTTTAACTAACTAATGTTGTCACTGGATGCCCGTAAATATGCACGAGATGTTCGCCTATTCGAAGATATTTCTTCGTTTTCAAAAACAGAGCAATGCTATCCACTGTCTTAAAATTTAATTTTATTTTGTTTTTATCAGCAGCTGTTTATAACCGCCGTCAACTATGACAGAACAGTCGGTTTTGACAAAGAAAAATCGTAGTCGGTAAAACAGTGCATCCGGCGGATTGAATGATCAGCCTCAAGGTGAACGCGGATCGAATAAGTGAAGTGAATCTCAGATCCGTCGGATTGAATGATAGGGGTGATTGAATAACTTATGTTTTCTTTAATATATATTGCCACACCTCCACCTTTCATTCCCTTGCGATTAACAGATTCAGGTTTAAATCCATCAATATAATACATTTATTTTCATTTCATAGGTTAGGTTAGGTTGGGCGGCGGTCCCCAATAAGCAGGGACCCACTTAGGCCAGAATGAAGGCCCATCGTGATACCGCGTGTAGAGAACCGGAGACCAGCCTCAGAAACCTTACATGCGGGAATTCCCTATAGAATGGAGCTCTGGGCAACCATATCGTTATAAACCCTATCTTGTGCCGCACTAAGTGCAGAACCAGTTAGACCCACAAACGAAACCTTTAATTCTAAAGATATCGAGCCTGGCTAGGTCGCTGAGGTCATTGAAGAAGTACTCTCCTAATGTTATCCTCCTCAACCTTGATAGAGCAGGGCATGTGCAAAAAAGGTGAGTAAGCTTTTCCTCTTCTTCCTCGTCTCTGCAGCTTCTACAGAAATCGTTGGAAGGAACACCCATTCTGATAGCATGCCTGCCAATAAGATAATGCCCCGTAAGGGCTCCTATTATAATTCTTATAAGTTTCCTGTTTACGGACAGAAGTCTTCTTCCTGTTCTCTTCAGATCTAGGTTAGGCCAGATCTGCTTCGACAGAAGACAAGTATTGATATTATTCCACCTGCTATTAGCTATTCTTCTAGCTTCAAGGCGGGATTTTATCACTCCTAAAGAGACCAGCGGTTCCTCCCTATTATCAGAGAGGATCCGGCCCGCGACTTCTTTCGCTAGTTCGTCCGCGCTGCAGTTGCCCGGAACATCACTGTGTCCTGGAACCCAGCACAGGGAGACGTCGCATCTGTCAGCGATCTCATTCAGAGACCTGCGGCATTGCTTTACCAACTTGGATCGTACTGTTGGTGATTCCAAGGCTTTAGTCGCTGCTTGACTATCTATATATAGTACAATAGCGCTACCATCTACCGCATTAATCGAAAGCCAAGCCGCAGCTTCTCGGACTGCTGTAATTTCCGCCTAAAATACACGTCAGTGATCCGGTAGTCGCATGGCAATACTTAAGTCAGATGCGTTGGAGAAAACTCCATCCCCCGTGCCGTACGCTGTTTTAGATCCATCTGTGTATATCTCTATCGCAGATTCATCAAAGACCCCCCCCCCCCAGATTCCTAAGCAGTTCTGCTAGGAATTCTTGTCTTGAATTTGACGTTGAAGTCTATGAAGGGGACAATATAGTCCGTGCTGCTAGGGATAGTAATGTTGCTGCGAAGGATCCCCCCGTGTCCCGTATTACCACTGACCAACTGGGAAGATTCCCTCAGCCTTAAGGCTGATTTAGCTGCCATTTGCTTCCCATAGCATTGTTTGCAGCGCAGCAGTAGGTGTTGTTCTTAAGGCACCCGATGCAAGATTGTCTCTGGATCCTCGTAAGAAGATCTAGATTACTCTTGTTGTCCAATGCTGTCCACCAGACTAGTACGCCGTACATAAGGATAGGTCTCTCTATGGCTGTATAAATCCAGTATACTATTTTAGGCTGAAGACCCCATTTCGGGCCTAGAGCCCTACGGCAGGAATACAGGGCAACAGAAGCTTTCTTGACACGCTCCAAGATATTAAGCTTCCAGCTCAGTTTACTGTCGAGAATGACCCCCAAGTACTTGGCATGCCCTACGAATTTAAGTTCTATGCCTTTAAGCCTTGGAGGGACGATAAGTGGTATTTTGTACCTTCTTGTGAACAGGACCAGTTCTGTCTTTGCAGCGTTGACCGAAAGGCCGAACTTATCCGTCCATAAAACTAGTTTGTTGAGAACCGATTCCATCAGGTCTCTAATTACATTAGGAAACTTCCCCGATATAGCTATCGCAATGTCATCAGCGTAGGCTGATGGGTATCTAGGAGAAGCTCCAACGTCTTCTCACTGGACATGGTCCAATTCCCATCTGGTTTTTTAATGAAGCTAAGCAGGGGTGCAGACTTCGATAGAATTTTCCTTATGCGAGATGAGTCGCTCGTTTGTTCTATATTCTCACAGAAGAGATGCTTTCTCTATTTCCGATTTATATAGCCTTAGGCTACATTTGTACTGAGCCCAGTCGCTCGGGTCTCTAGTACGTTTTGCTTTATTAAAGAGCTTCCTGCCATCACGACGGAGCTCGCCCAGTCTGGTATTCCACCACGGAGGCCTCCCTCCATTCCTGTCTACTAACTGGGCAGGCTCTCCTCAGTGCATTGTTCATGGCCTCTGATAGTTTACTCACTATCCGGTCGATATCAGCTGGCGAGCGGGCCTGGACTAAGTTATCGCTATTGAGATGTCTAATTAGGTTTAACCTATAGTTATCCCAGTCTGTTTTCCTGATATTCCTAAAAACAGATTGAGGAGAGGATGCAATATCAATACCGAATTGTATGTAGCAATGGTCCGAGAACGACGCATCGCTAGATACCTTCCAGTTCTTGACTTAAGCTTAACAGAGTTAGTGGCCAAAGTGACATCTGTAACCTCTTGGCTGTTGCTAGTGTAACGTTAATCCAGCGGCACAATTAAATAGACCTGCAGCTGAGTCTGTGGGGGAAGTCGTAAGTGTGTCATCGAACGATAAGGTCACAAATAAATCAGTAAACAGTACGGTGTCTTTCTTTTTTTTTCTCATCGTTGGTTACTTTTCGCTCTCGTTGTCTAACAACTCAGAAGTGGGATAACAAAACCCAATAAGCGAACGGGATCGTATTCGGTTTTTTTTTGTGCTCTTGCTAAGTACAGACCAAAGAGAGATCAACCAAAAAAAAGAGAAAAACCCTACCGTGAACCAGTCGCATAATACGTCATAGACCGGAGTTTTTTTGTTCTAGATTTTTTTTTTTCATGTGCCCCGTCTGCGATCTGTCTGAGTTGGTGTGGCGCGTTGGCATTGGACCGTTGACTTGACCGTTTTTTTTTGCAAGGGATTGTCTAGCGACAAGTGATTGCTCTGGCTAAGAAAAATTTGTCGGTAGACTTGCGCAGCGTAGCGGATTTTCTCTTTTTGGAATTGGAGTCAATTTTGCCGTCGGCTTTTGAAAAAAAGGGTCTTCGCACCTGACGCGAACAGATAGGTTTTGCCGTCGGCTTTTTGAGGAAAAGTTTTCGCACCTGACGCGAACAGAATAGGGATCGTGGGTTTTTTTTATTTCAAGCCGAGCGGAACGTGAGGTCATCTATGGTGCGTTGACGAGAGATGAACTACGCGAGGAACTGAAGAAGAGGAGCCTGGACCAGGCAGGCTTGAAGGAGGATTTGCTCCACAGGCTGCTGGATGCGACGGAACCAGTGGTGCGTGCCGACAATACTCCGAGGAGCAGCAGGTTGGACGAATCGAACGAGCTTCACGAATGGAGCTAAAGCAGTTGAGTAAGAGGTTTGCGGAACTCACGACGACGAGCTCAGACGTTGCTACGGCCAGATACCGAACGAAGAGCGGAATGCCCAGCACAAGAGTGGAAGCTCCACTAACTGCTGCAATTACCAATGACAGGTGCTGTGCGAGGAATCTATATTCGGTGCGCGATGTCGCCGACATGATACCAGAGTTCAACCCGAAAGCATTCGCTGGATTATCAGCAAGGGCAAGGAGAAGGAAGGTTGAAGACATCCAGAGCGTGTATGGACTCGACGAGAAGCTGGTGCAGATGGCGGTGACTCTGAGGCTTGTAGGGGCAGCCAAACTGTGGAGCTTCAGCATGACGGCGGAATCGTTGGATGAGTTTTTCGAAGACCTGTGCCGAAATTTTCCGACGGTGGATGATGACGCGGATATTCACGAGAGGCTGCGGGAGCGGAAGCAGGGGGCAAGCGAGGACGTGGAGGAATACATCTTCGCGATGAAAATGATCGCATCGCGGGGACACATTCAGGAGGCGTCGCTGGCAAGGTACGTAATTCAGGGGATTGTGGATACGGAGTGCCGGGAGGCGTTTAGGGCTGTGAAGCCAACGTCAATCAGCAACGTATTGGACAGGGTTCGATGGGTCGTTGGATTGAGAGCCAGTGGGCGTCGTATAGCGGATAAGTCCATACAACGAGGTGCAGAGCGTCGGGAGGTGGTGCGCGTAGCTAGTGGGGATTCTACGGGAGTTGAGGTACGATGTTTCGCCTGCCAACAGACGGGACACTATAAACGAGATTGTCCTTCGACACGTACCCTACTTGCAGGGCTTGGACGTAATGCCGCGGCAATAAGAGGGTCCGCACGGCCAACTCAGCTTCTGCTGAAGGAGAAGCAGACCGGGTACATCAAGCAAGCCACCGTGAACGGGCACCAGGTTAAAGCCTTCATTGACCTGGGAAGCGACTGCGTAACCTTATGTCGCACGTTCGCTGATGAAGGGGGTATCAAGTACGTCGAGGATCGGAGGTACCTGAGTGGGTTTGGAGGTGGGACCTGCCAGACCGTCGGGCGAGTGTATGCCGAGGTAACGGTCGACAAACTTACTTCCTGGTGCGAGGTCCTTATCGTGCCCGACGAGAGCCAACCTTACCCGATGCTGATTTGGCGGAAGTTATTGGACCTGGTTAAGTCACATAGGTGCATTTCTATTACAGACTGCATGTCGGAAATACCTCGAACGTTAATGGTAGCGGAAGGATGTCCTGGAAACCTAAGGCGAAACGAGCTGGTGTTGGAAGACTTCGACGTTGGAAGGCTGAAGGAAGACGAAAGGCAAAAGCTCGGGGAGCTTATCAACACGTTCCGGGATTGCTTTGCCAAGAATTCGGAGGAGCTGGGAGTGTTTCGCTTTGGGGAGTGTTCGATCGAGCTGACATCGACCACGCCTGTTTGTGTTTAGCCGTACAAGATCCCATTTGCGAAGAGGGAGGTTGTCAAGGAGATGGTGGCCAAGATGTTAAAGCAGGGAGTGATCCGGTCGTCATGCTCTGACTATTGTGCGCCGGTTAAGCTCACAAAAAAGAAGGATGGTAGTGATCGGTTTTGTATCGACTACTGAGCTTTGAACAAGGTCACGGTGAAAAGAAAATTCCCTATGCCTGTAGTCGAGGAGGTGGTGGAGTCCTTATCAGGAAACAAGTTTTTCACCACGCTGGATTTAGCGTCGGGATAGGATCAAATCTGTGTGGAAGAACGCAGCAAGAAGTTCACGGCCTTCGCGACGGACGAGGCGATGTTCGAGTTCAAACGGATGCCATTTGGCTTGGCAGATGCCCCTGCAGAGTTCCAGTCGTGCATGAACATCATTAAATCGCGCCTGCGAAGGGGAGACATTGCCGTGTATCTGGACGACATAGTTATTGCCAGCAAATCTGTCAAAGAAGGCTTGGAAAAGCTCCAGAGATTCCTGGAGGTACTGAGGGAGTCCGGTCTTACCCTGAACGTGGGTAAGTGTTCGTTCTTGCAAACAAATATTGACTTCTTAGGTTATAGAGTGAGCCGAGAGGGGCTACAGCCCAGTGTACAAAAGACAGCTGCCATTGCGAGCTTCCCGGCGCCGAAGGACGTGCATGGAGTCCGGCAGTTCTTGGGGCTCACGGGGTTTTTCCGAAAATTCGTGCAAAACTACGCACATTGGGCAACCCCATTGACCGATCTCCTGAAAGCTGACCATCCATTCGAGTGGACGGAACGAGAATCAGGGTCATTTCATAAACTGAAGGAGGCTCTCGCCAATCCCCCTGTGCTAGCGCTATTCGACCCGCGGTGTACACACGAGGTGCATACTAACGCATCGTCATCTGACTTAGCGGGGATCCTCCTGCAGCAGGGCAAGGAAGACAACTCATTGCGGCCTGTGGCCTTTTATAGCCGGAAACTTTCTTCGGATGGGACCAAGTACCACTCTTACGATCTTGAGGTGCTGGCAGTAGTGGAGAGTTTGAATCGCTTTAGGGTGTATCTGCTTGGTAGACGGTTTAAGGTCGTCACGGACTGCGAGGCCATAGTCGCAACCAGCAACAAGGCGAAGATGATTCCCCGAGTGGGTCGATGGTGGCTCAAACTGCAGGAGTTCAACTACGAAGCGGTCCATCAATCGGGGCACACGTCGACGCCTTAAGTCGACAACCAGCGGAAGACGAACACCAGGTGGAGGAAGCATCTTCGCTAATCCTGAATGTCAGCATTTCCGACGAGGATTGGGTGGCTACGATGCAGTGGCAGGACCAGAGGTTAAGGACACTTTCTCTATGTTGAAAGCGGCGGATACGACACCGGAGAAAAGGGAGTTACAGAAGGACTACGTCGTGAGAGGACATCGACTCTTTCGAAAGGTGGATGAAGCCGAGAGGTGGGTGGTCCCTAAAGCCATACGGTGGAGAATTCTCAAAATGTGCCATGACAACGTCGGACACCTTGCTGATGAGAAAACGCTGGAGAGGATCAGGAAGATGTTTTGGTTCCCGAAAATGAGAGGCTTTACCAGGAGCTACCACCCCTATCGTAGAATCCGTCGGGGGGAAAGATTCACTATAATTTGACCGTCGGTATCGTTGAATCCGCTGAAGTGAACTATTCCCTTGTCGGAAATGTGAATGAGTTTCGCTGTATTGTGGAAACCGTTTAGGTGGAACTCACCCATACAAAATTGTTCACTTTCTATTCGCAGCTCAAGAGTTGCGGATTACGTTGCGGATTGTTTTTATTTTTGTTATTTCTGTATTTTTGTGTACATATTCAAATTCTATAATTTGCACAACAAATAAGTAATTTAAAACACATTTCTTAGTAAAAAACTAAAAACCGGAAGAAATTTCAGAAAAAAATTTATCCAAGTAAATACATTTGGTAATTCCATAATGTCTTTTGCAGCTCTTGCTCTTCATCTAAATCCGAATCATGCGAAAATAAAACAATGCTATCCACTTTTTTTTGAAAAAAATCAAACAAAAATAAATGCTGCTTCTGTCACTTATCACAAAAATTGCTGTCTATCTGCGACACTGCCTTTTCGACACACTCGTCGGTAAAGACGCGTCCCCGGCGGATTCTACAATACCAACGTAAAGTGAAAGTGAATCGAACAAGTGAAGTGAAACTCCGATCCGGCGGATTCCACGATAGGGGTGTACATTAAATCCTGCGTGGAGTGCGCCTACGTTAAGAAGAAGGGCGAAAGACCCGAGGGGGAATTGCATAGCACTGAACGCGTTCCCCTCCCATTCGATACAGTGCACCTTGATCACCTTGGGCCCTTTACGAAGGGAAGAGGCGGAACCAGATACGTTCTTGTCCTAGTCGATAACTTCACCAAGTACACGATCCTACGAGCCGTCAAGACCACGAACAGCAGGTGAGTGCTAGGCGTTTTGAGCGAGGTGGCCAGCTACTTTGGATTGCCAAGGAGGATCGTCACCGACCGAGGGACTGCATTCACGTCGAGAATGTTCACGGGGTTTTGCGAGGAGAACGTTGTCCAGCACGTACAAACCGCTGTCCGCATGCCCAGGGCCAACGGGCAGGTTGAAAGATGTAACAGAACCATTTTGGCGTCACTTAAGTGCATGCACACTTCGGAGAAGGGAGGAGACTGGGGAAGCCAGCTGCGAGTTATCCAGTGGGGACTGAACACCGCTCGGAACTGCACAACGAGGGCGAGTCCACACGAGCTCTTGTTCGCCTACACCCCGAGGAGCATTTCGGGCGACAAACTGTTGCTTGAGCTGGGTGAACAGACGATGGTGGGACCGGGAGAGATGGAAAAACGGCGTGACGAGGCTTTGGCGAATATCGAGCAGAGTCAACGCTACCAAAAGGAGAAATTCGATACGAAGCATAGACGGCCGACGCACTACCAGGTAGGGGATCTCGTGTTGGTGGAGAACGAGCCGGTATCCACGGGTGAGTCTCGGAAGCTGGAACCACGATATCGAGGCCCCTATATTATAGTCAGAGTTCTACCAAACGACCGGTATGTGGTGGAGGACATTTCCAATATGCAGCGGAACCAGCGGAAGTTGAGCACGGTAATGGCGTCCGACCGGATGAAGCCATGGTGCCAGCTTCCGGACGAAGGGCTCTCCGGGGGCATAAGCGACGACGACAGCTCTGATCCCGAGGACGGGATCGACGAAAGGATGCCCGAGTTGTAACGTTAATCCAGCGGCGCAAATAAAAAGACCTGCAGCTGATTCTGTGGGGGAAGTCGTAAGTGTGTCATCGGACGATAAGGTCACAAATAAACAAGTAAACAGTACGGTGTCTTTCTTTTTTTCCCTCATCGTTGGTTACTTTTCGCTCTCGTTGTCTAACATTAGTAATAAAGGTGGGATCTGATCCCCTGTTACATATAACTAGGTTAGTTTCCAATATGTATTCAAAAAGAGACTCACCCCGGTTATTTATGTCGCTGCTGCCCCATATGGTATGGTGTGCGTTAACATCGCCACCTATGACCAGGAGCATATTTTCCTCTTCGGCAGTAGTGATCGCTCTGCGTATATTTTCGGAAGGCCGAGGCCCCATATCATCATAGGGCATATACGCAGAGGTGATCCAGATTGGTTCCTCAACTTTGCGCATGCAAAGTCTGGGCTGCTGAAATTAGAGAGAAGAAACATTTTAAGGCAAGCCCTTGGTTTACCTGCCACCTCATTGTAGAAGATGTTGTAATGTTTTGCCCCTAATCCCACTATGCGATTTGAGTTATTCGTCCATGGTTCCTGGATTAGGGCAATATCTTCTCCACCCTCCTGTAGGCGGAGCAGCAAATTAGCCGAAGCTATTTTCGAGTGGTGTAGATTAATCTGTACCAGTCGGAGCATTAGTGCTAACCGGTACAGATGCCTCTATAACTGTGGTCTCACAGTCCTCCGAATCGGATGACTGATCACCACTATCTTACCTCATCTGAAGCATAGGCGGAGAGATGACCGACTTCTCAGTTGGAACCGACGTCAAGGTCTCCTCCTTATCAATGACCTGAAGATGAAGAGACTCCATCCCATAAAAAATCTGGAAGTCCCTCTTGCTGAGAAGCTTGATTGATTCCGGGTTGAGAAGTAAAGATACTAATCGCCCGGTTTCATTCGGCTCCCCCGCCTTGATGACTCTCCAATTTTGCGTAGGAAGGTCCGGGTTCTGGATCTTTATGAGCTGGAGAATATCCTTCGGGTCAGTGGGTCCTGGAGGTACCCACGTCCTACCTCTAGGCCGAACGGGGAGCTCGGATTTGACCATGGCCTTTAAGTTGGCACCAGGCCAAATTGCTCCAACTTGGGAAATGGCCTTTTGGATGAAGTTGGCCGAGTTTTGATCACTGCAGATCACAAGTTTTGCGCCCGTTTGATGCCATCCTCAAAGGTCGGTGGCGGTAGCGCTGGATTAGCCAAGCAGTGCGAGAGGATGCCCGATGACACCTTCGCTTTGACCAATCTCCACCTCTCCGTCCTGATCCTGCCGTCCTCAACACCCTGATCAACGATCCCAAAGATTAGATGTTCCTTCGCCACCTCGTTGAAGGGTTTGGAAACCGGAATGGAATTCCTGGCCCTTTTCGGAGCTTAAGAAGGGCCTCCTTTTATTAGAAGGCAACCCCCTTTTGACCACTGCCCTACCTCTTTCGAGTGGACCTTTACCGGCTGCCGCCGAGCGCCCTCCCGTAACAGGTTGGCTACTCTTTGACTCCAGTAAGTCCTTGGCCCATTTCGCAGACTGCTTTTCCGTCTCATCCCAGTTCGCCTCCCCTTTCTTCAGGAGACGATCCAGGACAAATTTGGCAGTCCTACGCTGCTTATAAAGTTTAGTACTGGGAGTGTGCTTTTTGCTGTACGCCCTACCACGCTCTGCTCTGGCAGGGCACGCTACCACACCAGTGACAACAGTGGACGCATCCGAAGCGGTTTTGTCCACTGTGTCAGAGTCAATATCCGTTAGGACGATGGAGCTGTCCGTCTGGTAAGCGTCAATGCTGAGCCTGTAAGGCTGCTTCTCCACCGTCTTTGTCTTGTTAATGTTGCCAATTCCCTGGTCTGTCCGTTTTGTCTGAGGGCTAGCCTCGAAGTAGTCCGTAATGTTAGATTTTTTGTTGTTATTATTGTTCATGTAAGGTCCCACGAGTAAGCCGATAAGAAGTTTTCCATCACAGCATAGCCGGTTTTACTGTGATAAGGCGCTAATACGACAAGCTCTGCCAAGGCACTTGAAGGAGCTCGTTTGCGACTGATTTGACCTTCAGCCTCGCATCCTTGGGCACGGTTTACTATTCGCACATACCACCACTAGAATCAGGTTGACTACTCTTTAGCTTCTTACCCTCCTCCAGAGACCTTACAGCATGGGTGGCCCTACTGCAATCGCCCTCCGGAATCATTAGGTCGTACTGAGCGTCTTCACCACGGCAAGGTAAGTAGTCGAAGAGTCATTGTTCATATATTGTTCATTTAGAACAAGTATATCAACATAGCACAATACACTTTCAATTTCTGCTATGAAATAATGCCATGTTTTTCTCATAGATCTTATATCATCATCATCTGTATATTAATACGTGAACATCGAAAGTTCTGGTACCATTTACGACGATTCTTCTGAACCGATTTTCATAAATTATATACCGTTAGAAAGTTCTTTCTTTGCAGATGTGCAAAATGATTACGGGGGTTCACATGATCCGGTATACCGGACCAGCTTGCAGTATGGTTACCGGACAGACCAATGTCATTAGCGTTCGAATGGTCCGGCCGTGCCATCAGACTTCACTTTTCAAGTAAATTTCAGAGATGGTGGACGTACAGTGCTTCTGATAGATACAATTAAAAAAAAAATAAAAAATAAAAAATCGAAGAAAGAAAAGAAAGAAAAAGGAAGCGAATTTGGGTGGATTATCCAGCGGATTACAGAATTTTCCCAAGATGGATGCGGAAATTTATAATAAATTGTTGGCGAAAGTTAAACCATATATTAAACGACAAAATATGAAAACATGCATATGAGAGATTCCATCTCACCCAAGGAAAGACTCACCGTCACATTGCGTTAGTAAACATAACTTTATTATTACAATTGGTGCAGTGATCTTAATTGATGAAAATTTCTTTACAAAACCATCTAATAGATTCAAAACGTTCCTTTTTTGCTTCCCTCTAATTAAATAAAAACGATGCACCCAATATACATCATTTAAAATAAATACCCATATAAGCTCATCACCCGGTCAGACACCAGTTCGCCCTTTTAATTATCCGCGCACAACCGCACGCTTTGAATAATTTTCGAAAATGAAATTTCCTCCAGGCCGGACAGGCACGCGTTCTAATGGTGCGGTATGTCGATCCAACCACCAAAATATCAAAAAAATTTGAAAACCATCCGGTAAACCAGACAGGCCGTCGTTTGTTGCGTTCACATTGAAAATATTCCGTCGTTCCGGTATGACCGTCCGGTATACCGGATCATATGAACCCCTCTATTGTTATAAATATAAGCGCAATACAAAGTCAAGTCAACACACAGGCATTTATGCATACAATAAATACAAAAGGCACACGTACAGTATAAAGCCACCACTCTCATGAGAAGAGAAAAACAACAACTTTAACACAGAGCACAGTAGCACAGAGCAATCAGAGAATTTACTAACACGCGCAGAGGGAGGGAGAATCTCATGTCATATCATAACTACTTTTCCCTTTATTGCTCTTTTTTCTTCGTGCTCTTTTACTTTTATTTTGAATTGCTGTATTTTTTGTTGCTTTTTCTCTTACAAATGAAAATGTGTAATATGTGCGCACATAAGAGAGACCTAGGCAGTAGAATTTAAACTTTTTTCTAATAGAACGGACAGTGAGCAAGAGTACATAGAGTTGGCCATGGGAGAAACATGGCGATACCAGATGAACTCCCACAACTTTCATCGTTTGTCCCTGTGGTTTATTTACTGTCATTGCAAAAGCAGATTTCAAGGGAAACTGTAGTCGTTTAAATTGAAATGGTAAGTCGGTTGGTATAATCGGGATCCTGGGTATAAATGCCTTCTGCCCGCAATATGATCGAGTCATAATAGACCAAGAGCCCACAGCAATTTTTGGGTGTGAAGATATAACCAAAAGATTGATACAGTCTTCCCCGCTTAATTGAACCGACCATTTTGTCCGATTTTTTCGATCAATTATCCGATTGTTCAATTAAACAAAACCCGCTTAATTGCTTTTTTAGTGCAATTAAACGAGATTTGCTAAATTGAGCCAGTAAGTCAATGAAACGATGTTATATTCGAAAACTGTGATGAAAATGGGTACGTTCCGATTTCTGGACCATCTTAAGTTTCAGATAAAGAGAGCATTCTGATTCGACAACAGCCTGAAATTCGACAGATGAGCAAGACAACTTTTTGTGAGTTAGTGGACTGGATTGTTAGTCAAAAAATTCTGAAATTTAAAAATATCGTATTTTGCAACGATTGCTGAACGTTGGAAGTAATTTTTTTTTTTAGCTTCTTGGACGAATATTGGTTTAAATTAATAGTTTAGTTTTCACACAGTTTTATTGTATAATTCATCGATTTTGTAGTCTTCAGCAAATTGTTGGGCTCAAATGATAACACTTAACCTGTGATATAAGTAAACTGCTTTTGGCAAAGCGCATAAGTGTATTACTTTCATAAAATGTTATCTTCAGAACAATTCGTGTTTTTTATTGTGCGCAGATTTACAAGTTACAAAGCAACTCCAATGCGAGAACAGAAAGTAAAAATGTTGTTTTGACTTGGATGTCATATCTGACGTTGGCTTGTTTTTCAGTCAAGTTTCAGCGTTCCGTATTCTAGTCTATCTGATATCTAGAAATCGGAATAAGTTTTGTTGTCAAATGAATCCCGCTACATACCAAAATTGGAATATGACAAACTACAGCCTGCTGCCATCTGTTGTGCAGTGCTGTCAACTTCAATGTTAAAACAACTTTCCGGAATTACTACAATTTGCCCATCTTTTTGTTATAATTTTTTGTTTGTCGCCGATCAATTAACCGACAAATTTGGATGCATTTCGTTTGTTTCGTGTACATGCAAATACGTGTAAAGCTTATATAGGAAATATTCGAGTCCACTTTTTTCGTTCAATTAAACGGGAAAATCAATAAAGCGAGGTTCTATTAAGCGGGGATCACTGTATATGAATAGAAAGTACTCCATTAAATGAACTCAAATGTGGAAGTCTGGCAGCATGCAGTATGCTAAAAATCCGTTTTTTCCAGAATGTGAATTTTTGGTATAACCACTTGAATCTAGTATTAAACGAAAGAATAAAATGCGCTGATCACAAAAATATAGGTCCCAGACGTTTTATGCGCAGCCATACCCTTGCCAGACGTACTAGTAGTATGTTAAAATCCACATAAAAAAATGTATTTATCACCATATTATGGTTGCAGTAACAAATTTGTAAGAACGCATGGATCATAAAAAATAGGTCCCAGATACGGTATTGCATTGCTTGATGTACTTAAGTTATCCTAAAATAATTGTAGGTATATTATAGAGATAAATGACAAATAGATACTTATATAAATAAATGACAAATAGATAAACACCATAACTTTCATATAAATCAGGTACTTCAATGTTTATTATGTGATATGTTTGTAATAACTATGTTTATGTAACACACATTCTTATCTACAAATAAATTAAGAAAAACAAAAGGCTATTCATCATAAGACTCATCCGATGATTCACTAATTTGTACATTGTCCTCATTAGCGGACACATCCACCTCATTCCTTAAAATATCTTCCAGTCTATCTGGGGCAGTTTTTCCGTCGAACCATTTCACTTTATACATATTAGGTGTGTTGTTTTGGTATCCCGTATGGGATTGGCGAAAGAAACGACATCGGGGATAAGCAATTTGCGTGTTAAATGCACCAACAACATATCCCACATAGCATTAGCTAAGACCATAAAATTTTCTGGTCTTAACTTTATCCCAGATAAAAACGGTGCTACCAGACTTCAGTTTCTATGGAAACGTGACAACTGACGTGCGTTGATGTCAGTCAAGCGATTCTTTGTTATGAAAAAATGGCTGAAATGCCAAAAGCAGAAATGCAATATGCAAAATAATTCGATAAATCTATATTTATTGTTAGCATACGTAAAAAGTGGTCAAGACCTGAGGAATTGGGGCTGCTGAGATATTATTTAGCTTTTATTTTGGTTGTCTATCTCACAGCTGTTGAGTTGAAATGTCAATCCATACGCAGTGCTGCCAATTTTTTTGTGATGACATTATTAGTCCCCGATGTCGTTTTTTTCGCCAATCTCATATGGGATACCAAAAAAAACACACCTATTGTCATGTAGGGTCAATGTGGGTAAATGTAAACTGGGGGAAATGAAAACATGGCTCATATCAAACTTTAGTGAAGTCTCTTTGACACATACATTAGTAGAAATTGCGGACGCATGCATCTTTTATCTTATACGTCAAACTCATTGCTGTCAAAAGACAATTCATTTGACGAGCGCATTTTTCGTGAAAGTTAATTTTTAAAAGTGCCAAACAAGTCGTTAGTCTTTCAGAAAAAATAAATAAATTTGCAGATTCAATTGGGTAAGTACAATTTGCAAATACTTATTAGTTTTGAATTTTGATGTAGATTCTACATGAAATAGAAAATCTTAAAAATCCATGAAATTTATGTCGATTCTCATGTGTTTACATTTACCCCAGAATATTTGTTCATATGGGAAAATGTGAACAACATTCTGGGGGTAAATGTAAATGATTGGTTTAAATAAAAATAAAATTGTTTTAGTTAATTTCTATTGCTATTATGCCGCGGAACTACATATTAAAGAAGCCGCCGCCATTATATTCAGTAGATGTTGTTGCAAAAGCGGTCCTCGACGTACAAAACAAAAATATGACGTTCAGAGCAGCTCAAGATGCATATGGGGTGCCAATATCTGTCATTTATAACAGAATCAAAGGGAGAAAAAACTCAATGGACAAATTTAAACAAGGACGTAAGATTGCACTTTCATTGGAAGTTGAAAATGAGATTGTCAAATGCCTTCTTGAACGCTCTTCATGTGGTTATCCATGCGATAAAGAGGAACTTATAAATTTGATCACTGACTATGTCGTTACAAATAGCATTAAGACTCCGTTTACTTATTCAAAGCCTGGACAAGAATGGTACAGAAACTTTATGAACAGACACCCCGAACTATCGTTAAAGAAACCGGAGCTGCTACAAAAATGCAGGAAAGATGCCAGAAAGCCCCAAGTCATTTATGACTTTTATAATCAGTTGAAAAAAGTTGTAACCGAATATGGGCTTGACGAAAAATCAAACTTTATATTCAATGCCGATGAAAGCGGGTTTTGTAATGATCCAAACAAACTGAAGGCAATAGGAAAAAAGGGAGTTCCAATGAGTAGACTCACTGGAGGTTCGGGACGTCAGTCAACCACTGTTTTGGCATGCGTTTCTGCAGATGGCTATGCTCTGCCTCCTTTAATTATCTTTAAAGGCGCAGCGGTACAAGCTCGATGGACAAATGATGAAGCATATCCTGGAACTTTATATGGAGCTTCAAAGAACGGTTGGATAGAAGAGCCACAGTTCTACCATTGGTTCATAAATGGGTTTGTTCCCCATGTAGAACGTCTCAGAGAACAAAGCAATGCTGTTGATAAAACTGCTTTATTACTGTATGATGGACACTCCAGCCATATCAGCGTGCGAATAGTGGAAGCTGCTATGAATAATAATGTTCAACTGCTTCGATTTCCCAGCCATTTGACAGACAAGTTACAGCCGTTAGATAAAGCGGTTTTTGGTCCAGTTAAGACGGCCTGGGAAAAAGTCCTTGTAAAACATGGAAAAGAAATGTTAGGCAAAGGGTTGTTTCAACTATCCAAGTCTAAATTTACAAAACTACTGGGACAAGTTTGGAAGAGTGCCTTGATTTCCAAAAATATTATTTCTGGATTCGAGTCAACAGGGGTTTTTCCAGTTGATCCATCAAAATTCCCGAAAACAGATTTCAATAAATCAGAGCTGGAAAAATATGAAAACAAAAATGCTTCTTATACGGAAACCGTTCAAACCGCTCAATCTCTGGAACACCAGGAGCAACATTTAACTTCATATGGTAATTTCATTTTCAAATTCTTGAAAATTAATAACGAAATAATGACCATATTCTTCCTAGCTCAATCATCTCCAAATACGCAACAGAGCCCATTGTGGATTCTCAGAGACCCCATCGCTACAGAAGGGATAAATTTGTCGTCACCTTCATCAGTTGGATCACCATTTATCCATACCAATTCTGAAAATGTCTTAGTAGATAATCAAAATGCCTCTACACCTTCAACCTCCAAATGTAAATATTTCCTCGATTAAGACTATTAGGTATAGGTTTATGTGTTTCAATAACCTTTATCTTCCTTTCAGCACATTTAGTAAATGAAATGGAGTCTCCATTGTCTCAAAATATTCGAACTAGCTACTATTTGCCAGATAATATATTGAGCTCACCCGATTATTCCCCGATACCTTCAACTTCCAAAGGTAAGAAAAATTCTTATTCAAATTCTATTCGATAGTAAAATCTTGTTTGTTCATTTCATTATTAGCTGCTTCATCAGTTGCCCCCATGGCCCATTTTTTCGCAGTTCCTTGTCAGCTTCAAACTCCGAAACGAAATGTAACTCCCCGTTTAAAGCAGTTTCAATATGGAGAAATTTTAACTACGGATGAAGTTCTTCAGCGTTTGAAAGAAGCGGAACAAAAAAAGATCGAAAAACTTCAGCCAAAGAAGAAAGTTCCAAAAGGAAAAAAGAAAAATATTGCATCCTCATCTTCATCTTCTGACGAAGAAACCGTTAACTACACACCAGCTGATGATGATCTTATAGATTTAGACTGGGGCGAAAACGAAAATGGGAATGGGCCTAATGAAGTTGATATGATGGAACCGAAACAAATTCAGAACTTTCAATTGGGAGAATTTGTTCTGGCTTCCTTTAAGGGCGGAAAGAGAAACTCGAGCTTTTTTAAGTATGTTTGCCGAGTAGAACAACTTGATGTTGAAGAAAAAGAAATAAAAGTTCAAGGGTTATCTGCGGTAAACTCATCAAAAACTTTGTTTAAGATAGTTAAAAAAGATGTGAGTTTCATAAAAGTATTTCAAGTAATTGCAATGCTTCCATTACCGAAGGAGGGATTAGAGGACGACGGAACAACAGTTTATTCATTTGACGGATATGTCCCTGTCAAGGAAATACGATAATAAACAAAACTTGTTATTTTTAATCAAAACTTTGTATTTTTTTGTATTTTAAAATAAATAATAATTTTAAATTGATTTATCTTCTTTTTTGGGGTAAAAGTAAACACTCACTTTTTGTATTTTTCTCACTGCCTAGAGTCATATATTCGCTATTGTATTCATTTTCCCTATAGTAGCTTCCATTATCATGCCTAGTGCATGAAATCACTATTCACATTTACCCCCGAATTTATTTATAACAAAAACATTGGGGGGGTATTTGTAAACATACCATATTCGACAATAATTTAAACAATTTCGGAAATATTTTTTTATATGTATACAAAAGAATTGCCATTATTTCATATTTCCATTTAAAGATTTCCGTCAAGTTGTTTCTTGAAAACATACCTATTAAAAACTGAAGTCATCAATTAAAAAAAAACATGAAATTGTTTACAATTACCCACATTGACCCTACTACCTAACCACTATTTGATGGTGATAGCTGAATTTGGTAATTTTTTATAGCATATTTCCATACATGACATATATAGTTACACCTGTATATTTGCTGTAATAGCACCAATTTGTTTGGGGGCAAAAGACTTCCTTCAAAACAAATTAATTTAAATTCGTACCTTGTTACCGTCGTTTCTCCGTCCGCTCCGCGATGTCGCACGGAAGGTTGCTCGGCCAACTATGAAGAGTGGCCGTGGGTGAAGATGTTGAAAATGGGCGCCACGCGATTGCCCTCCGTGAAACTATCCCACCACTCGAATCGCGACGAAGCTGTGGGATCCGCGCTGGTTGTAAATAAAAATCCCCACTTCTGGATGAATTCACAAATTTTACTTATAAACTTAAAACTAATTTAACTAATACAATATTCGCTTACTTACTACCCTACACCCTCGCCTCAGATCACCGACCTCGCTTTTAGATTACTCTAATCGTTTCCTTTCGACAAATTTTTCTTAACGCAGTCGCCAGAAGAATAAAAAAAAATAATAAAAAAAACGATACGAAAAAAAAGAATTCCCAAATTCCCGACACAGAGGATTGAACTCGTAACTCCCACGTCTGAGCCGAACACTCTCTTTCGTCGCCAAACCGCGATCTTCAGTCGTTCACAGACCCCGCGGTGTTAAGACGTGTTGAGCGATCTCGTAGGTTCTCTTCATCATGCTATTGCGTATGCAGACGACTTGGTTGCGTACAGATCAGGTCCAAAGATCGAGGTCATTGTCATTCTCTTGCAGCGTGACTTCGATAAGATTCAGCGATATTGCGATGACTGGAAGTTGAAGATCAACTTTCAGAAATCGGAAACCATTCTGTTTAGGATGCCGTTGTCTGGGGCCTCTAGGGATACCAGAAAGAATTGGCGAAAGTTCGCAATCGTGGGACAACACGGGCGACCATTAGTAAGTCGAAGTGTAGTCAGATACCTTGGGATCTGGCTAGATCAATATCTATATTTTAACAAACATGTAGATGCTGCTCTGGCCAGAGCCCGAGTTGCTTTTGCCCTTACAAAGAGACTGTTTTACAACAGCCAACTCGATGCGAGGGTGAAGGTAATCTGCTATACGGCCCTAATCCGGCCAATGCTTACATATGGTTGTCCCGTGTGGTTCAACGTGCGGGCAAGCTTGATGGAAAGGATTCGGGTGTTTGAGAGGGCTTGTCTTAGGCCTTGCCTTCGTTTATACAGAACACCAGAGTCTGAGTACAGAAAATTCTATTCCAATGAGGTCCTCTACAACAAAGCGGACCTAATCAGAGTGGACAATTTCCTTGTGAAGCTTACTCGAGGGCACATTGCAAGAGCAATGAACTCGGTCAATAACTTGATCTCTGGGGCGTACTACCCCAATCCCTTGTACCACGAGAGGGTGCGCCTTAACGGCTTCGTCCCCCCAGAGGCTTTTCTGTACTTCGATCAGGAAGGTCTGATCCAGGATAGATCGGCGGTGCCGCTAATCTTCCATGTTGCCCGCACGACTGTGGATAGGCGGCTCAACTACGGCCGAGACGTCGCTCAGAGCACTGAGGAGCGCCTCCGGTTTAGTAGATCGGTATCGGAGCGCGATATTAGGGATGTTGGACGGCAGCACCAGACTTTCTGGTGGCTGTCAGAAAGAGAGGGAACTCCCTCGTCGGACCCTCTCGATCCGGGGTAGCTCACAAAGGTGGGCAAAGCTGGCCATGGCCGGCTTACATAGTTTAAGAGTAGGTTTAAGGTAGATTTAAGACAAAACACAGCGCAAAAATCCAAAAAAAAAATAATAAAAAACCAAAAATCACAAAAAAATTATAAAACTTTATAAAAAAAAAAAAAAAAAAAAAAAAAAAAAAAAAAAAAAAAAAACAATAAAAATCAAAAAACCAAAAAAAAGTACGTATTTGATTACGTAGTTAGTTAAGTAGGTTAAGGTTTATTTTAAGGTAGTTTTAAGTTTTAACTTTATTTAGTTTTAAGGAAAAATATTTTAAAAAAAGGTTCAGCTACTAAGTTTTTTTTTTTCCCAAAAAATTCATTTTCTTAGTTTCAGTAGTTAAGTCCTTAGATGTATAATTAAAGTAAGTTAGGTTACGTCGAAAGACATAGGATAAGAATTAAGTTTAGCTTAGAGTGCCCGTGTAGGGCCAGTAAGTTAGAGTAAGATAGTTAAGTTAATTAAGCTAGTTTTAAGCGTTTTTTGTCTAGCATGTAAGAGTTAATGAATTATAATAATAAAAATGCGTTAAAAATGAAATGAAAAAAATGTTAAGACGTGTTTCGGCTATTAGCAAATCAGTGGTGAAATAAGTGTACCGGATTTAGACAATTGTGTATTAAGAGCCGGCTTGGCGCATAGGAAGTGGTAGTGGACCATAGGTCACGGAACTTGGGTTCGAACCCGGAAAAAACCTATTACTTTTTTTCAATTTTTAATTTGAAAATAAAAATCGAAGTTTTTCGTGTGCAAAATAAATCACGCGATGGACAAAAGCGAGCGGTCCGCGCTCTCAGTAGCGGGACCAGCAAAATTAAAAACAATCGAGGTTTCGGTGACGTCAGCAGATGCGGCTGGCACATCAGCTACAGGGGCGTCTGAAGGTGCCTCGAAAAGAAGGAGGAAGTTAAGGCCGATTCCCAACCTTGTAAAGCGCCCCTCCCTATCAGCTTCGACTGAAAAGCTGCCGGTGGAAGAGAGGGAGGGGGCGCCATCAACGTCGGCAGCAGCTAGGATGCAGCAACAACAACAGCAACAAGAGGAGTACCCATACGTCTCCGACGGTGGGGAAGGTTTGTACATGGGAGAAAACAGTTTTGCCTCCCTCGCGGCCTCAGAGTCTGACGATGAGGATGATGAGCTGGAATCCCTTAGCAGTAGCATCAGACAGCTACAGCAAAGGGTTCTGGCCATCAAAGCCAAACAGAGCGCACGAAGGGAAAAGGAGCGTCAGCTGATGCTCCAACGCCAACAACAACAGCAGCAACAGCAACTCCCTAAGCAACGGCAACAACAACAGCTGCCAAAGCAGCAGCAACAACAACAGCTGCCAAAGCAGCAGCAACAACAACACCAGCAGTCAAAGCTGCCAAAGCAGCAACCACAGCTGGAAAAACAACAGCAGAAACAACCGCAACAACAACAACAGCAGAAACAACCGCAGCAACAACAGCAGCAGAAACAACGGCAGCAATCACAGCAGCAGCAACCACAACAACAACAACAACAGCAGAAGGCAGCAAAGCAGAGGGTGCCTCCAATAAACACGTATAAAATTGAGCTGAGGGACACTATAGAACTGTGTAAGTCGGCCATTGGTAATAATTTCTATGTTAAGAGACTTAGTGAAGATAGGCATGCTATCCACTGTAACACAGTGGATCAGTACAAAAAAGTAAAAAATCTATTGAGGGACACGACGACGGAGTTCTTCTCCTTTACCCCGAAGGGGGAAAAGTTGCAAACCATGCTACTAAGGGGAATAGAACCGTCTACTGACCCTGAGGAGCTCCTTCAGATGCTCAAACAGTTGAATACCGACGATCTCGAGTTCGTAGGAGTCAAGCCATTTATCACAGCAAGGGCCAAAAGGGAGAAGCGGAAACTACCGTTCTTCCTGGTACAGCTGTCCCCCAAAAGCAAACTGGATGGTCTAAGGAAGATCCGAGTCCTAGACTACCAGGTTGTCACCTGGGAAAAATTAAATAGGAGCGACAACATTTTACAATGTGCTCGCTGCCAAAGGTTCGGACACGCGGCGTCGAACTGCGAAATGCAGCCTCGATGTGTGAAGTGTGGTAAGGACCACAAAGCAGAAGATTGTACTCTGGGTAAGGATGGCGCTTCGGATAAGGGCCAACTCGTGTGTGCATTATGTAGGAACTCGGGACACACCGCTAATTATCGGGGTTGTCCTAAGTACCAGGACATAAAAAAAGCAAACCTGGCTCGCCAGCAGAAAAACGTGGTGAAACGTTCACCCGCGCCCGCTCTAACTCTAACTCCATCTCAAGCCGTTACTCCCCATACAACCTACGCCCAAATGGCGGCAGGTCGGGGAAACACGGTACAACAACACCAGCCAAAGGTTGCTACACAGGCCCCCGCGCCTAAAGCACCTGCGGCGGTGGGTGACTTGATGGCTATCTTGCTCTCTATTCAAGGGCAGATGGGCCAACTGCAAAGTCAGATACAAGAGCAGGCGACGCGGGTGGACCAGATCTACGCGCTTCTGCCGGGCCTAACGCACCTCCAGTCGTAATGGATACGCCCGATGAGACTCCCTTAAGGATCCTCGCGGTGAATGTAAATTCATTGATTAGGATCGAACGAAGAGCTGTTCTTTATAAGTTGCTACAAGACCGATGCCCTGATGTACTTCTGGTTAGCGAAACTAAGCTAACTCAGAAACATAAGCTGAGGCACACAGATTATAAAATTGTGAGAAGAAACCGACCCAACTCCACACGAGGAGGAGGTGTTGCGATCTTCATTCGGAAAGGCTTGAAACATAGGGTCGTGTACAGCGGTGAAGTGCGAAGGTTCCAGGTGCTGGAAGCGTGCATCGTGCGCATCTCTCTCCGTAGTGGAAAGAAGATGTACATGGTCTCGGTCTATGCACCTGAAGCTACTCAATCCAATTTATTTATTTCAGAGCTCGAGACACTTTTTCGATGTCTTAGACTGGAGTCGGCGGAGAATTATTACCTCTTGGCCGGAGATTTTAACGCCAAACATAGAGATTGGGGAAATAATATACCAAATGCTAGGGGGAACTCACTATTCAATTGGTGGGGTCTGCACAGTGTCGAGTATAGACTCGATTTGAAAGCTACAGATAGTGCGTCTTTTCCCAGAAGCGGTTCCTATATGGATCTTTTGCTGTACGACTCACGGCTACAACTGACCGACACGAACCAACAAACGATAAACTGTCTACACACATTTGTGTATGACAGTGACCATTGCGGATTTAGTGCCGCCATTAGGATTCCTAACGAAATTGCGGAATTGGAGGAGTATGTTCCAGCATACACCTACAATTACAGTAGGACGCGTTGGACACGCTTCTCCAGAGTACTGACAAGAGCACTCTCTTCGAACTCGCTCTACCCACCGACCAATAGGAACCTGTCAAACGAAGAGATTGATAGGTATCTAAAAGACCTTGACATGACAATCAAACGAACGATGGACAGTACGATACCTCGGTACCAACTCACAAACAACGTTGACACATTCCGCAATGCAACAACTGACGCACTCCACGAACATAAAAGTAGGCTGCTGTCGAGACTAAAAACCTTGTACAGACGGTTTACTGACAGACAAAACTCGGAGATAAGGCAACTCAAGTCGTTGATCAAAAACGTCCAACAGTTAATTAAAGAAAACTACAGACTTTCTGTAAACTTGCATTGGAACAACAGAATTCGGGCTGTAAAATCCAACAACCCGAGTATGTTCCCGCAAATAAATAAAATATTTCGGAGGAAGAACATTACCGACTTGCCATGTCTTAAGATCCCCCGAACGACGAACAACGAACAAGTACTGATTACAGCAGGCATAGATCCAGGGAATGCAGTCGATGATGACAACTTCTTTGTGATCGAAGATCCGCAGGAGAAAGTGGAAGTCATAGGAGCGACTTTCCAGGAAGTGTATAAGGTGAATGCTAGCATTCTCCCAAACCACGACCTGGAGAATCGCGTCCTTGTGCACAACCACTACCTTCGAAGTGATATACAGAACTGGCGATCTGAGAACACCGGTTTCACCGTGTTCAATGACGATAACATGGCAAATAATGCCATCGCCGATGAAAGGGTTCATCCCCCGTTCATATCGAAGGTCGAACTCCAAACGATCTTCGAATCACTTAGAAAGAAGAAATCAGAGGGAATCGATGGAATATCGAACATTGTGCTTCGACATCTCCCCCTAGAGGTGGTAGACATTTATACCACCCTGTTTAACAATGCGCTGAATAATGCACATTATCCAGCGCATTGGAAAACAGCGGTGGTTCATGCTATTCCCAAAAGGGATAAAGATAGCTCCAATCCGGGTAATCTCCGGTCAATAAGTCTCTTGCCGAACATCAGCAAAGTATTCGAAAAGGTGGTCCATAGAGCCCTAGCTAAGTGGGTTGAGGACAATAAAATAATTCCTGATAATCAATTCGGTTTCAAGGCGGGTCATGATACAATACATGCCGCGTCTAAACTGGTATCTGATATCCAATGGAACAAATGCAAGAACCAATGCACGGGTGCCTGCCTGGTTGATTTGGAGAAGGCCTTCGACACCGTATGGTTAGAGGGGCTCTTTTACAAGTTGAGCAGGTTGGGTATAAGCAAACCACTGCTGTACATGCTATGTAACATGCTGACCAGTAGACGGTTCATTGTGAAAAATGGCAATGTGACTTCTGCTGGTACATTCGAAGTTAAAAATGGTCTGCAACAGGGTGCAGTAAATTCGCCGATCCTGTTCAACATTTACACGAGCGATCTCGTAGGTTCTCTTCATCATGCTATTGCGTATGCAGACGACTTGGTTGCGTACAGATCAGGTCCAAAGATCGAGGTCATTGTCATTCTCTTGCAGCGTGACTTCGATAAGATTCAGCGATATTGCGATGACTGGAAGTTGAAGATCAACTTTCAGAAGTCGGAAACCATTCTGTTTAGGACGCCGTTGTCTGGGGCCTCTAGGGATACCAGAAAGAATTGGCGAAAGTTCGCAATCGTGGGACAACACGGGCGACCATTAGTGAGTCGAAGTGTAGTCAGATACCTTGGGATCTGGCTAGACCAATATCTATATTTTAACAAACATGTAGATGCTGCTCTGGCCAGAGCCCGAGTTGCTTTTGCCCTTACAAAGAGACTGTTTTACAACAGCCAACTCGATGCGAGGGTGAAGGTAATCTGCTATACGGCCCTAATCCGGCCAATGCTTACATATGGTTGTCCTGTGTGGTTCAACGTGCGGGCAAGCTTGATGGAAAGGATTCGGGTGTTTGAGAGGGCTTGTCTTAGGCCTTGCCTTCGTTTATACAGAACACCAGAGTCTGAGTACAGAAAATTCTATTCCAACGAGGTCCTCTACAACAAGGCGGACCTAATCAGAGTGGACAATTTCCTTGTGAAGCTTACTCGAGGGCACATTGCAAGAGCAATGAACTCGGTCAATAACTTGATCTCTGGGGCTTACTACCCCAATCCCTTGTACCACGAGAGGGTGCGCCTTAACGGCTTCGTCCCCCCAGAGGCTTTTCTGTACTTCGATCAGGAAGGTCTGATCCAGGATAGATCGGCGGTGCCGCTAATCTTCCATGTTGCCCGGTCAACTGTGGATAGGCGGCTCAACTACGGTCGAGACGTCGCTCAGAGCACTGAGGAGCGCCTCCGGTTTAGTAGATCGGTATCGGAGCGCGATATTAGATGTTGGACGGCAGCACCAGACTTTCTGGTGGCTGTCAGAAAGAGAGGGAACTCCCTCGTCGGACCCTCTCGATCCGGGGTAGCTCACAAAGGTGGGCAAAGCTGGCCATGGCCGGCTTACATAGTTTAAGAGTAGGTTTAAGGTAGATTTAAGACAAAATACAGCGCAAAAATCCAAAAAAAAATAATAAAAAACCAAAAATCACAAAAAAATTATAAAACTTTATAAAAAAAAAAAAAAAAAAAAAAAAAAAAAAAAAAAAAAAAGCACAGCGTAAAATCAAAAAAAAAAAAAAAAAGAATAAAAATCAAAAAACCAAAAAAAAAAGTACGTATTTGATTACGTAGTTAGTTAAGATAGGTTAAGGTTTATTTTAAGGTAGTTTTAAGTTTTAACTTTATTTAGTTTTAAGGAAAAATATAAAAAAAAGGTTCATTTACTAAGTTTTTTTCCCAAAAAATTCATTTTCTTAGTTTAAATAGTTAAGTCCTTAGATGTATAATTAAAGTTAGTTAGGTTACGTCGAAAGACATAGGATAAGAATTAAGTTTAGCTTAGAGTGCCCGCGTAGGGCCAGTAAGTTAGAGTAAGATAGTTAAGTTAATTAAGCTAGTTTTAAGCGTTTTTTGTCTAGCATGTAAGATTTAATGAATTTAATAATAAAAATGCGTTAAAAATGAAAAAAATGAAAAAAACCGCGATCTTGTTTTTACTGTCCCCAACGATATTAATTAATGAGCCACGGACTCTACTAATGCTTCCTAAGTCGCGTTTATGTAATCGGGTCTCGATTAATCATTAATCACTCATTAGTTAAAAATAAATAAAAATAATGCGACTTATCTTATCTGAAATGGGGGTTCGCCCCACGGTACAGCGTATTCGTCTTGGGTGCTCCTCAATCCTTCCGCAACTCTTTGGCTCGGGCACGCGATGTTATTTTTTTTGTTTTTGCTTCGGCTTGGGGTCCTCCGGAAAAACCTCGAACAACGGACACTCGACTCTGTGTAGCTCCTTAATCAAAAAAAGAAAACCACTTCACACTTGTTCACTTCTATGTATTCCACTGTCTGTATCTCTTCTATAAACTTTGTAAACTTTCCCTTACGCACGTCCGATCGGCTAGATGTCTGCTTCCGTAGTGCCTACTCTTCTCATGGTCCTGCACTTGGTACCCAAGTATTCTGTGCAGACCCCTGACTATTCTACAGACCACTCTCAGAATCAGATGATTTTGCGGATGGCCTATGTACATACCACGCCACATGGTATGTACATCAGGGTCCGCTAATCAGACCATTCTTCCGTGATACCTACTAAGGGAGTTCTCTTCACACAGAGAAGCCTCTGGACTCGAAAAAAAAACAAGTGTTCGAAAGATCTCTCACTCGGATTCGAACCCACATCCCCTGCGGGTGAGGCGAGACCTCTGCTATTACGCCAACCTGAGCTTTTCTGGAACTTCACAATTTTGGGTGCTCATACGTCCCCATCTTCTCGCTATTCTTCTGCAGACGAAAACCTTTACCGGCGCTCCCATAATATTCACCCCCTTCCTTTGAAAAGGTTTTCGTCGCAATGCCTCAACACTCCCTTCCTACAACAAATCCTCCTTATTATTGAACGACTTCAGGTCTTTAGCATGCCAGACCCCCACTTTCTTCCCACTCCTATCCTTCAATTCGTAGGTCCAAGGGGAGACCCTCCTAGTCACCTCAAAGGGCCCTACATATTTAGGAGCAAGCTTTGCCGTATAATACTTAGCAGCATCTGACAGGACGAAATTTTTCCTCAGAACCAGGTCTCTTGGGAAGAACCGCACGTCTCTTCGTCTCAAGTTGTATTGTCGGGTCGATTTCTTGGTCGCCACCAGCATCCTACCCTTAACGTCCTCTACCACTTCACCTAAGGCTTTCGACCACGCTTGTAAATCAACGGACCTGTCCGCAATAAAACCCTCTGCAGGAATCTGAGAGCCTTCACCCTTGGTGGACATCTCTCTTCCAAACAACACGAAATATGGGGTCGCCTTGAGAACTTCGTGCGTTGAAGTTCGAATTGCACAAGCCACTTTGGGGAGAAGTTCATCCCATTTCCGGTGGTTATCGGAGATGTAGGCACGAAGCTTCGTTTTGAGGGTCTGATTGTACCGCTCCGCAGGATTGGCTTGGGGATGGTAAAAGGCCGTGAAATTAAGAGTAACACCGTAAGCATCCGCCAGCCCGGCAATTTCCTTGCTCTTGAATTGCACCCCATTATCGCATACAATCCATTTGGGTACCCCAAATACCAGGAAAACCTGCTCTTCCAGAATTACCCTCAACGACTTAGCCGTAGCTGTTCTCACCGGGAAAAATAGGGGGAACTTTGAGAAGTAATCTACCACCGTCAATACGTAGCAATATCCCCTAGTCGATCTTGGGAGGGGCCCTACAAAATCTACGCAAAGCATTTCCCATGGTTTGCTGACGTTGCATCGCGATGCCATTAGTCCTGCAGGCTTCTGTAAGTCAGGTTTCACCGTCTGACAAACTGTGCACATACGGACGTATCGGGCGATGCTGGACCTCATTTTAGGCCAATAATAATGTCTCGCAACCTTATCCAACGTCTTCTGTACACCCCCATGCCCACTCAAAATCGCGTCATGACATTCCCTCAACACTTCCGCCCTACCTTCCATTGGAACTACTCGTTTCCATTCCTCACCCTCATTCATCAACTTCGGGTACCTAACTGGTACACGTTTAAACAAAACGCCCTCGCTTATCCTCCAATCTGGGTACTTTCCCCCATCTCGTCGTACAACATCCAACATCTTAATGTACCAGGCATCTTCCGTAGCTAAAGAAATGGAGGCTATCTCCTCGTTCACCCTCGACAATGCGTCTGGAACCAAGTGGTCCTTACCCTTCCGATGTTCAATTTTAAAATGGTATTGCTGTAATTTGACCGCCCATCGGGCCAACCTACCCTGCGGGTCCTTTAAATTATTCAACCACAGTAAGGAGTGGTGGTCAGTCACCACCGTGAAACTACTGCCTTCAAGATAGGGGCGAAGTTTTTCTACAGCCCATAAAACGGCCAAGCACTCCCGTTCCGTTGTGGAATAATTTCTTTCGGTTCTCGATAAGGATCTACTGAGATAGCTGATCACCTTTTCCCCCTCGTTTGGTAATTCTTGGGTGAGAACTGCGCCTATTCCGCATCCTGAAGCATCCGTATGTACGGTGAAAGGCAAGTTGAAATCTGGGCACTTAAGTATGGGCGCGGTGACCAACTTCTCTTTCCGAGTGCAAAACGCTTCCTCACACTCCTCGCTCCAAAGGAATCGGCGTTTCTTCTTTAAAAGCCCTGTGATTGGAGTGGTCAAATCTGAGAAATTTGGCACAAATCGCCTGTACCACGAGACCATACCCACAAACCTTCGCACACCCGATACCGTCTTCGGCCTTGGATATTCGACCATGCATCTTACTTTATCTGGGTCTACCGAAAGACCCTTCGCATTCACGATATACCCCAGGTATCTCAGTTCTGGCTTACAGAATTCGCACTTCTCCCGACTCAGGACAAGCCCTGCATCTCTTAGACGCGTCAATACGATTTTTAAAACTGCGAGATGCTGTTCGAAAGTCTCCGCAACAATGATTATGTCATCCAGATATACGAAAACGTTCGGTTCGAGGTCGGCTCCGATGACTGAATCAATAAAACGCTGCCAAGTCGCAGGTGCGTTGTGTAGCTCAAAAGGCATACGGCGGAATTGAAACAGCCCCTTTCCGGGAATAGTGAACGCTGTGTATTTCTTGGACGTATCGGCCATTGGTATCTGCCAGTAAGCTGACTTAATATCCAGGGAGGATAGAAATTTCGCATTCCTTAATTTGTCGAGGGTAGCCGAAACATAAGGAATTGGATATGCATCACGCTCGGTCACTTGATTAAGTTTGCGGAAGTCAACGCAAAACCGATATCGACCATCCTTTTTCTTTATAAGTAAGAACGGCGACGACCAAGGACTAGACGATGGCTCAATGACGCCTGCCTTGAGCATGTCATCCACTTCCCTATTTATTTGATCCTGAACTACAGGAGAAACAGGATAATAGCGCTGTTTAATAGGTTGCGCATTGGTTTTGATGACATGCTCGACAAGATAAGAACAGCCAAGGCCTTCACCCATCGACTCGAAAATCGGTTCGGTCAGCTCGTTCACCCGATTCCTCTGCATACTCGTCAGTGAAAAACTATCCTCGACCTCCAGAACTTCCTCACCGAAATCCCAAACCCTCTTCCTTATATCCGGTACTATCGCAAATCGTTCCCAAAAATCAGCACCCAAGATAAGACTATGCGGCAGCTTTGGAATAACAAGGACATCCATAACCTTCACCGTATCCTCTACCTTAATAGGAACACTAAGTGCCCCAATTACTTCCACCCCATCCCCATTGGCAACAGTAACTGTCTTGATATCAACCTTTAATAAATTGCAATTTAGAAACTGCAGTGTTTCCCAACCCTTACTCCCAAGAATCGTCCGAGAAGCCCCCGAATCCAACAACCCCAATAGTTTAACTCCATAGATCTCTACATGTAAATAGGGACGACAATCCGACCCCTTCTTCTCCAAAATAAAATCTAAACCTATATTACACCCCCTAGACTCCTCACCTACCCTTCCTGCGGTTTCATTCGCTCGACTCAATGTCCCGCTTACCCTTGAGCCGGTGGGTGGTTTCCCGACACCTTCGGCTGGGGTGTACAACGGGGGCACCGACTGCGTATTGTACCGACCGTGTTGCATCCGTAACATCGCACCGGCTGCGGACACTGGGCGGCGATGTGACCATACTGTCTACAGCGAAAACACGTAACAGGATCATTGACACGACGTGATGTGGAAGCTACCACTTGCACTTCCTCTCTGTCGCCCGCCGCATCCACATACGCTAAATCCGGCTCTAGGAGAGTGTTATTCCGTCTTGATGGAGGTGGCGCAAAACTCTCAACCAGATACCGTGCTGCCTCTAGCTGGTGGCCGACTTCTACCAACCGATCTAACGAGGAAATTTCGACGAGGGCAATCTGCGTCTGATAAAAAGGTGAAATATTTCTCCTGATCCATTTAAGTTTTACCTCGTCCGTGCAGGGCTCACTTAATCTAGAGAACAGACCTAACATGACACTCACGTAGATACCTATGGTCTCTGAACGACCCTGTGTTCTTCCCCTAATCTCCTCCCAAAGCCTATCATCATACCCCGGCGGTAGAAACTCTGCCTTCAACTTTTGGACAAGTTGCGACCAGCTGTGGATGGAGGGTTTGTTTGCTCGATACCATATCGCAGCCTTTCCATCGAAGAAGTCATATGCCGCAGCAAAGAGTTCGTCCTTAGTGTAGCCCCGAGCTTCCCTTAATTCTTCTACCTTTTCCAGGAAACAACTAATGGACTGTGTATGATCGCCACTAAATTTGACCCCCCATTTCATAATGGGTACCCGTTTATCCGGCAAGAACAAAGGTGAAGAGGTTGCCATTGGTTGAGAGTACAATACGTCGTGGCCAACATTCCCCTGTGGTAACCTGCCCCTTTCTACCGGCACCTGCTCTTCGTTCTGCTCTGACTCTGCTACGCTAGCCTTGATATCTAAATTAGACAGCAACGCCACAACGTGCTGCCTGGCATCCGCAAGAAAAGCTTTCTCTTCAGAGGTGCTAGCCTGTGCCCTACCTAGCCGCCTTAAAACCCACTCTGACTTTGCAACCACCTTCTTGTATTCCCTGGACTGTTCGTTTCCAACAAATTCATTTGTCAACTTCGAAACCTCTTCTAATTTCGACCCTATCGCTACTTTATCCTCGGCAAAGGTAAAAGGATAATCCGGAAGAATAAAGCTGGAATCCCTTCTTAACGCGGTGCGCAAGACCTTCCTCATCTCATCTACATCACTCCCTCTTAGACCCCTAACATCTAACTCGTACTTAAGTTCCTCCGAACTCAACCTATTGACCTCCATCGTGAACGATGCTCCGTGGTTCGAGGTTTTTCCTTTTAGCCCAGTTGCACTGAACCAATTAATTATTTATAAAATTCCCCGTAGGGCACCACACAACAAAGAAAGCTTAAACTAAAACTGCAAGGATTGAGACGGAGACCACAAAACGCGAACGCTACTCGTAATCCCGACGACGGCGACTGTACGATCGATTTGACGTATTCGATTTAAAGATACTCTTGCCCCACGTTGGGCGCCAAAAATGTTACCGTCGTTTCTCCGTCCGCTCCGCGATGTCGCACGGAAGGTTGCTCGGCCAACTATGAAGAGTGGCCGTGGGTGAAGATGTTGAAAATGGGCGCCACGCGATTGCCCTCCGTGAAACTATCCCACCACTCGAATCGCGACGAAGCTGTGGGATCCGCGCTGGTTGTAAATAAAAATCCCCACTTCTGGATGAATTCACAAATTTTACTTATAAACTTAAAACTAACTTAACTAATACAATATTCGCTTACTTACTACCCTACACCCTCGCCTCAGATCACCGACCTCGCTTTTAGATTACTCTAATCGTTTCCTTTCGACAAATTTTTCTTAACGCAGTCGCCAGAAGAATAAAAAAAAATAATAAAAAAAACGATACGAAAAAAAAGAATTCCCAAATTCCCGACACAGAGGATTGAACTCGTAACTCCCACGTCTGAGCCGAACACTCTCTTTCGTCGCCAAACCGCGATCTTCAGTCGTTCACAGACCCCCGCGGTGTTAAGACGTGTTCCCCCGTTCATATCGAAGGTCGAACTCCAAACGATCTTCGAATCACTTAGAAAGAAGAAATCAGAGGGAATCGATGGAATATCGAACATTGTGCTTCGACATCTCCCCCTAGAAGTGGTAGACATTTATACCACCCTGTTTAACAATGCGCTGAATAATGCACATTATCCAGCGCATTGGAAAACAGCGGTGGTTCATGCTATTCCCAAAAGGGATAAAGATAGCTCCAATCCGGGGAATCTCCGGTCAATAAGTCTCTTGCCGAACATCAGCAAAGTATTCGAAAAGGTGGTCCATAGAGCCCTGGCTAAGTGGGTTGAGGACAATAAAATAATTCCTGATAATCAATTCGGTTTCAAGGCGGGTCATGATACAATACATGCCGCGTCTAAACTGGTATCTGATATCTAATGGAACAAATGCAAGAACCAATGCACGGGTGCCTGCCTGGTTGATTTGGAGAAGGCCTTCGACACCGTATGGTTAGAGGGGCTCTTTTACAAGTTGAGCAGGCTGGGTATAAGCAAACCACTGCTGTACATGCTATGTAACATGCTGACCAGTAGACGGTTCATTGTGAAAAATGGCAATGTGACTTCTGCTGGTACATTCGAAGTTAAAAATGGTCTGCAACAGGGTGCAGTAAATTCGCCGATCCTCTTCAACATTTACACGAGCGATCTCGTAGGTTCTCTTCATCATGCTATTGCGTATGCAGACGACTTGGTTGCGTACAGATCAGGTCCAAAGATCGAGGTCATTGTCATTCTCTTGCAGCGTGACTTCGATAAGATTCAGCGATATTGCGATGACTAGAAGTTGAAGATCAACTTTCAGAAGTCGGAAACCATTCTGTTTAGGACGCCGTTGTCTGGGGCCTCTAGGGATACCAGAAAGAATTGGCGAAAGTTCGCAATCGTGGGACAACACGGGCGACCATTAGTAAGTCGGAGTGTAGTCAGATACCTTGGGATCTGGCTAGATCAATATCTATATTTTAACAAACATGTAGATGCTGCTCTGGCCAGAGCCCGAGTTGCTTTTGCCCTTACAAAGAGACTGTTTTACAACAGCCAACTCGATGCGAGGGTGAAGGTAATCTGCTATACGGCCCTAATCCGGCCAATGCTTACATATGGTTGTCCTGTGTGGTTCAACGTGCGGGCAAGCTTGATGGAAAGGATTCGGGTGTTTGAGAGGGCTTGTCTTAGGCCTTGCCTTCGTTTATACAGAACACCAGAGTCTGAGTACAGAAAATTCTATTCCAACGAGGTCCTCTACAACAAGGCGGACCTAATCAGAGTGGACAATTTCCTTGTGAAGCTTACTCGAGGGCACATTGCAAGAGCAATGAACTCGGTCAATAACTTGATCTCTGGGGCGTACTACCCCAATCCCTTGTACCACGAGAGGGTGCGCCTTAACGGCTTCGTCCCCCCAGAGGCTTTTCTGTACTTCGATCAGGAAGGTCTGATCCAGGATAGATCGGCGGTGCCGCTAATCTTCCATGTTGCCCGGTCAACTGTGGATAGGCGGCTCAACTACGGTCGAGACGTCGCTCAGAGCACTGAGGAGCGCCTCCGGTTTAGTAGATCGGTATCGGAGCGCGATATTAGGGATGTTGGACGGCAGCACCAGACTTTCTGGTGGCTGTCAGAAAGAGAGGGAACTCCCTCGTCGGACCCTCTCGATCCGGGGTAGCTCACAAAGGTGGGCAAAGCTGGCCATGGCCGGCTTACATAGTTTAAGAGTAGGTTTAAGGTAGATTTAAGACAAAACACAGCGCAAAAATCCAAAAAAAAAATAATAAAAAACCAAAAATCACAAAAAAATTATAAAACTTTATAAAAAAAAAAAAAAAAAAAAAAAAAAAAAAAAAAAAAAAAACAATAAAAATCAAAAAACCAAAAAAAAGTACGTATTTGATTACGTAGTTAGTTAAGTAGGTTAAGGTTTATTTTAAGGTAGTTTTAAGTTTTAACTTTATTTAGTTTTAAGGAAAAATATTTTAAAAAAAGGTTCAGCTACTAAGTTTTTTTTTTTCCCAAAAAATTCATTTTCTTAGTTTCAGTAGTTAAGTCCTTAGATGTATAATTAAAGTAAGTTAGGTTACGTCGAAAGACATAGGATAAGAATTAAGTTTAGCTTAGAGTGCCCGTGTAGGGCCAGTAAGTTAGAGTAAGATAGTTAAGTTAATTAAGCTAGTTTTAAGCGTTTTTTGTCTAGCATGTAAGAGTTAATGAATTATAATAATAAAAATGCGTTAAAAATGAAATGAAAAAAATGTTAAGACGTGTTTCGGCTATTAGCAAATCAGTGGTGAAATAAGTGTACCGGATTTAGACAATTGTGTATTAAGAGCCGGCTTGGCGCATAGGAAGTGGTAGTGGACCATAGGTCACGGAACTTGGGTTCGAACCCGGAAAAAACCTATTACTTTTTTTCAATTTTTAATTTGAAAATAAAAATCGAAGTTTTTCGTGTGCAAAATAAATCACGCGATGGACAAAAGCGAGCGGTCCGCGCTCTCAGTAGCGGGACCAGCAAAATTAAAAACAATCGAGGTTTCGGTGACGTCAGCAGATGCGGCTGGCACATCAGCTACAGGGGCGTCTGAAGGTGCCTCGAAAAGAAGGAGGAAGTTAAGGCCGATTCCCAACCTTGTAAAGCGCCCCTCCCTATCAGCTTCGACTGAAAAGCTGCCGGTGGAAGAGAGGGAGGGGGCGCCATCAACGTCGGCAGCAGCTAGGATGCAGCAACAACAACAGCAACAAGAGGAGTACCCATACGTCTCCGACGGTGGGGAAGGTTTGTACATGGGAGAAAACAGTTTTGCCTCCCTCGCGGCCTCAGAGTCTGACGATGAGGATGATGAGCTGGAATCCCTTAGCAGTAGCATCAGACAGCTACAGCAAAGGGTTCTGGCCATCAAAGCCAAACAGAGCGCACGAAGGGAAAAGGAGCGTCAGCTGATGCTCCAACGCCAACAACAACAGCAGCAACAGCAACTCCCTAAGCAACGGCAACAACAACAGCTGCCAAAGCAGCAGCAACAACAACAGCTGCCAAAGCAGCAGCAACAACAACACCAGCAGTCAAAGCTGCCAAAGCAGCAACCACAGCTGGAAAAACAACAGCAGAAACAACCGCAACAACAACAACAGCAGAAACAACCGCAGCAACAACAGCAGCAGAAACAACGGCAGCAATCACAGCAGCAGCAACCACAACAACAACAACAACAGCAGAAGGCAGCAAAGCAGAGGGTGCCTCCAATAAACACGTATAAAATTGAGCTGAGGGACACTATAGAACTGTGTAAGTCGGCCATTGGTAATAATTTCTATGTTAAGAGACTTAGTGAAGATAGGCATGCTATCCACTGTAACACAGTGGATCAGTACAAAAAAGTAAAAAATCTATTGAGGGACACGACGACGGAGTTCTTCTCCTTTACCCCGAAGGGGGAAAAGTTGCAAACCATGCTACTAAGGGGAATAGAACCGTCTACTGACCCTGAGGAGCTCCTTCAGATGCTCAAACAGTTGAATACCGACGATCTCGAGTTCGTAGGAGTCAAGCCATTTATCACAGCAAGGGCCAAAAGGGAGAAGCGGAAACTACCGTTCTTCCTGGTACAGCTGTCCCCCAAAAGCAAACTGGATGGTCTAAGGAAGATCCGAGTCCTAGACTACCAGGTTGTCACCTGGGAAAAATTAAATAGGAGCGACAACATTTTACAATGTGCTCGCTGCCAAAGGTTCGGACACGCGGCGTCGAACTGCGAAATGCAGCCTCGATGTGTGAAGTGTGGTAAGGACCACAAAGCAGAAGATTGTACTCTGGGTAAGGATGGCGCTTCGGATAAGGGCCAACTCGTGTGTGCATTATGTAGGAACTCGGGACACACCGCTAATTATCGGGGTTGTCCTAAGTACCAGGACATAAAAAAAGCAAACCTGGCTCGCCAGCAGAAAAACGTGGTGAAACGTTCACCCGCGCCCGCTCTAACTCTAACTCCATCTCAAGCCGTTACTCCCCATACAACCTACGCCCAAATGGCGGCAGGTCGGGGAAACACGGTACAACAACACCAGCCAAAGGTTGCTACACAGGCCCCCGCGCCTAAAGCACCTGCGGCGGTGGGTGACTTGATGGCTATCTTGCTCTCTATTCAAGGGCAGATGGGCCAACTGCAAAGTCAGATACAAGAGCAGGCGACGCGGGTGGACCAGATCTACGCGCTTCTGCCGGGCCTAACGCACCTCCAGTCGTAATGGATACGCCCGATGAGACTCCCTTAAGGATCCTCGCGGTGAATGTAAATTCATTGATTAGGATCGAACGAAGAGCTGTTCTTTATAAGTTGCTACAAGACCGATGCCCTGATGTACTTCTGGTTAGCGAAACTAAGCTAACTCAGAAACATAAGCTGAGGCACACAGATTATAAAATTGTGAGAAGAAACCGACCCAACTCCACACGAGGAGGAGGTGTTGCGATCTTCATTCGGAAAGGCTTGAAACATAGGGTCGTGTACAGCGGTGAAGTGCGAAGGTTCCAGGTGCTGGAAGCGTGCATCGTGCGCATCTCTCTCCGTAGTGGAAAGAAGATGTACATGGTCTCGGTCTATGCACCTGAAGCTACTCAATCCAATTTATTTATTTCAGAGCTCGAGACACTTTTTCGATGTCTTAGACTGGAGTCGGCGGAGAATTATTACCTCTTGGCCGGAGATTTTAACGCCAAACATAGAGATTGGGGAAATAATATACCAAATGCTAGGGGGAACTCACTATTCAATTGGTGGGGTCTGCACAGTGTCGAGTATAGACTCGATTTGAAAGCTACAGATAGTGCGTCTTTTCCCAGAAGCGGTTCCTATATGGATCTTTTGCTGTACGACTCACGGCTACAACTGACCGACACGAACCAACAAACGATAAACTGTCTACACACATTTGTGTATGACAGTGACCATTGCGGATTTAGTGCCGCCATTAGGATTCCTAACGAAATTGCGGAATTGGAGGAGTATGTTCCAGCATACACCTACAATTACAGTAGGACGCGTTGGACACGCTTCTCCAGAGTACTGACAAGAGCACTCTCTTCGAACTCGCTCTACCCACCGACCAATAGGAACCTGTCAAACGAAGAGATTGATAGGTATCTAAAAGACCTTGACATGACAATCAAACGAACGATGGACAGTACGATACCTCGGTACCAACTCACAAACAACGTTGACACATTCCGCAATGCAACAACTGACGCACTCCACGAACATAAAAGTAGGCTGCTGTCGAGACTAAAAACCTTGTACAGACGGTTTACTGACAGACAAAACTCGGAGATAAGGCAACTCAAGTCGTTGATCAAAAACGTCCAACAGTTAATTAAAGAAAACTACAGACTTTCTGTAAACTTGCATTGGAACAACAGAATTCGGGCTGTAAAATCCAACAACCCGAGTATGTTCCCGCAAATAAATAAAATATTTCGGAGGAAGAACATTAACGACTTGCCATGTCTTAAGATCCCCCGAACGACGAACAACGAACAAGTACTGATTACAGCAGGCATAGATCCAGGGAATGCAGTCGATGATGACAACTTCTTTGTGATCGAAGATCCGCAGGAGAAAGTGGAAGTCATAGGAGCGACTTTCCAGGAAGTGTATAAGGTGAATGCTAGCATTCTCCCAAACCACGACCTGGAGAATCGCGTCCTTGTGCACAACCACTACCTTCGAAGTGATATACAGAACTGGCGATCTGAGAACACCGGTTTCACCGTGTTCAATGACGATAACATGGCAAATAATGCCATCGCCGATGAAAGGGTTCATCCCCCGTTCATATCGAAGGTCGAACTCCAAACGATCTTCGAATCACTTAGAAAGAAGAAATCAGAGGGAATCGATGGAATATCGAACATTGTGCTTCGACATCTCCCCCTAGAGGTGGTAGACATTTATACCACCCTGTTTAACAATGCGCTGAATAATGCACATTATCCAGCGCATTGGAAAACAGCGGTGGTTCATGCTATTCCCAAAAGGGATAAAGATAGCTCCAATCCGGGTAATCTCCGGTCAATAAGTCTCTTGCCGAACATCAGCAAAGTATTCGAAAAGGTGGTCCATAGAGCCCTAGCTAAGTGGGTTGAGGACAATAAAATAATTCCTGATAATCAATTCGGTTTCAAGGCGGGTCATGATACAATACATGCCGCGTCTAAACTGGTATCTGATATCCAATGGAACAAATGCAAGAACCAATGCACGGGTGCCTGCCTGGTTGATTTGGAGAAGGCCTTCGACACCGTATGGTTAGAGGGGCTCTTTTACAAGTTGAGCAGGTTGGGTATAAGCAAACCACTGCTGTACATGCTATGTAACATGCTGACCAGTAGACGGTTCATTGTGAAAAATGGCAATGTGACTTCTGCTGGTACATTCGAAGTTAAAAATGGTCTGCAACAGGGTGCAGTAAATTCGCCGATCCTGTTCAACATTTACACGAGCGATCTCGTAGGTTCTCTTCATCATGCTATTGCGTATGCAGACGACTTGGTTGCGTACAGATCAGGTCCAAAGATCGAGGTCATTGTCATTCTCTTGCAGCGTGACTTCGATAAGATTCAGCGATATTGCGATGACTGGAAGTTGAAGATCAACTTTCAGAAGTCGGAAACCATTCTGTTTAGGACGCCGTTGTCTGGGGCCTCTAGGGATACCAGAAAGAATTGGCGAAAGTTCGCAATCGTGGGACAACACGGGCGACCATTAGTGAGTCGAAGTGTAGTCAGATACCTTGGGATCTGGCTAGACCAATATCTATATTTTAACAAACATGTAGATGCTGCTCTGGCCAGAGCCCGAGTTGCTTTTGCCCTTACAAAGAGACTGTTTTACAACAGCCAACTCGATGCGAGGGTGAAGGTAATCTGCTATACGGCCCTAATCCGGCCAATGCTTACATATGGTTGTCCTGTGTGGTTCAACGTGCGGGCAAGCTTGATGGAAAGGATTCGGGTGTTTGAGAGGGCTTGTCTTAGGCCTTGCCTTCGTTTATACAGAACACCAGAGTCTGAGTACAGAAAATTCTATTCCAACGAGGTCCTCTACAACAAGGCGGACCTAATCAGAGTGGACAATTTCCTTGTGAAGCTTACTCGAGGGCACATTGCAAGAGCAATGAACTCGGTCAATAACTTGATCTCTGGGGCTTACTACCCCAATCCCTTGTACCACGAGAGGGTGCGCCTTAACGGCTTCGTCCCCCCAGAGGCTTTTCTGTACTTCGATCAGGAAGGTCTGATCCAGGATAGATCGGCGGTGCCGCTAATCTTCCATGTTGCCCGGTCAACTGTGGATAGGCGGCTCAACTACGGTCGAGACGTCGCTCAGAGCACTGAGGAGCGCCTCCGGTTTAGTAGATCGGTATCGGAGCGCGATATTAGGGATGTTGGACGGCAGCACCAGACTTTCTGGTGGCTGTCAGAAAGAGAGGGAACTCCCTCGTCGGACCCTCTCGATCCGGGGTAGCTCACAAAGGTGGGCAAAGCTGGCCATGGCCGGCTTACATAGTTTAAGAGTAGGTTTAAGGTAGATTTAAGACAAAATACAGCGCAAAAATCCAAAAAAAAATAATAAAAAACCAAAAATCACAAAAAAATTATAAAACTTTATAAAAAAAAAAAAAAAAAAAAAAAAAAGCACAGCGTAAAATCAAAAAAAAAAAAAAAAAGAATAAAAATCAAAAAACCAAAAAAAAAAGTACGTATTTGATTACGTAGTTAGTTAAGATAGGTTAAGGTTTATTTTAAGGTAGTTTTAAGTTTTAACTTTATTTAGTTTTAAGGAAAAATATAAAAAAAAGGTTCATTTACTAAGTTTTTTTCCCAAAAAATTCATTTTCTTAGTTTAAATAGTTAAGTCCTTAGATGTATAATTAAAGTTAGTTAGGTTACGTCGAAAGACATAGGATAAGAATTAAGTTTAGCTTAGAGTGCCCGCGTAGGGCCAGTAAGTTAGAGTAAGATAGTTAAGTTAATTAAGCTAGTTTTAAGCGTTTTTTGTCTAGCATGTAAGATTTAATGAATTTAATAATAAAAATGCGTTAAAAATGAAAAAAATGAAAAAAACCGCGATCTTGTTTTTACTGTCCCCAACGATATTAATTAATGAGCCACGGACTCTACTAATGCTTCCTAAGTCGCGTTTATGTAATCGGGTCTCGATTAATCATTAATCACTCATTAGTTAAAAATAAATAAAAATAATGCGACTTATCTTATCTGAAATGGGGGTTCGCCCCACGGTACAGCGTATTCGTCTTGGGTGCTCCTCAATCCTTCCGCAACTCTTTGGCTCGGGCACTCGATGTTATTTTTTTTGTTTTTGCTTCGGCTTGGGGTCCTCCGGAAAAACCTCGAACAACGGACACTCGACTCTGTGTAGCTCCTTAATCAAAAAAAGAAAACCACTTCACACTTGTTCACTTCTATGTATTCCACTGTCTGTATCTCTTCTATAAACTTTGTAAACTTTCCCTTACGCACGTCCGATCGGCTAGATGTCTGCTTCCGTAGTGCCTACTCTTCTCATGGTCCTGCACTTGGTACCCAAGTATTCTGTGCAGACCCCTGACTATTCTACAGACCACTCTCAGAATCAGATGATTTTGCGGATGGCCTATGTACATACCACGCCACATGGTATGTACATCAGGGTCCGCTAATCAGACCATTCTTCCGTGATACCTACTAAGGGAGTTCTCTTCACACAGAGAAGCCTCTGGACTCGAAAAAAAAAACAAGTGTTCGAAAGATCTCTCACTCGGATTCGAACCCACATCCCCTGCGGGTGAGGCGAGACCTCTGCTATTACGCCAACCTGAGCTTTTCTGGAACTTCACAATTTTGGGTGCTCATACGTCCCCATCTTCTCGCTATTCTTCTGCAGACGAAAACCTTTACCGGCGCTCCCATAATAACCTACCTGCTTTTAATAAATTTTTATAATTGTAACTTACTTCTGATATTTTTAAAAAAGTTGCTGGATGTGGGTTTGCAAGCTTTATAAAATATTTCGTACCTAGCTTCGTTTACTTTTAAGGCCCTCGTTTGGTACATTTTACAAACATATTTTTAAATACAATCTAGATCTTCATCATAATTGATTCCGTTTCCAAATCGAGAAAGAGTGGACTGAAAATCTGGCCTGCTTTTTAAAATTTGGAAAGGTTTAGTTTTTCCTTTCTTGAAGACGGATTGCGTATAATCACATCCAGTGAAGCTGTGGAATCCTGGTAGTGCAATTTATATTGATATATCTGAGATTATTTTTATACATAGTTCCAACTTCAAGCCAGACCTTAATGCTGTTTGTAAGTTGTGGTAAATTGTAGAGAGCTATAATAAGCACATCAGTATCTGACGACTTTATAACCACAGAAAAGTATTTTGGCAGAAAAGACAAATGAAGCATTATGCGAGTGTCGGCCTCTTCCTGGAAGCTGATTTGCTCATTAACAATATCTCGAGATACATTGCTATACTGGATGCTATCGAGAAAACAAATTCTAGGTGGACAAATGGTATAACATATCTAGCGACAAAGCGGATTTGGCCACGGTTGGATCTGAAACGCTCAAAGAATTTGATTTCTCTCAACAGATCGCATATCAGTTCCATAATCGGTGTCATCACGGGACACTGTCTTATAGGCAAGCATACAACAAGGCTTGGCGTCCATTCAAACGATTTCTGTAGGAACTGCATGGACGCAGAGGAGGAGGAAACTATTCCCCACCTTTTTTGCAACTGCCCAGTTCAATTTCGTAACCACAGATATCAGAAGGCTCCTTCGCTTCATAAAGAGCTCCAATTGGTTAAACAAATAGATATGGAGATCTCTTCAGATCCGTGTAGTATCACAATGGACCTATCAATGGTCTTAATTTTAAAATGAAAACATTTTTCATTGCATGTAACAAAAAGTTGTTTTTCGCCAATGACAGGACAATACTCATTTTCACGCCATTCGTCCACTAAAAATTCGTTTAATCTCTTTTTGAAAGAGATGCTCCTTAAACTTTTAACAAAATTGGCTGGTCGTCTCTGATTTTTTGTAAAAGCTTGTTTGTTTTGCCATTACCCACATGTTTTTATTTTACAGCAACTGCACAAAACATGCTTGTTTTACATGATGCGAGCCGATGACTTCCACTGATGAGTACGATATTAAGCATAGGTGTCGCAATATTTATTACATATAAATATACTGTCATCTATATAATAATTGTACTTTTAGGATAACTAAAGTACATCAAGCAATGCAATACCGTATCTGGGATCTATTTTTTATGATCCATGCGTTCTTACAAATTTGTTACTGCAACCATAATATGGTGATAAATACATTTTTTTTATGTGGATTTTAACATACTACTAGTACGTCTGGCAAGGGTATGGCTGCGCGACTTATATTTATTGATTTTAATAAATTTGATTTGAAAATAAAACACGGACAAACTTTGGTTTGAACTTACTCTTTAGAGTACTAATTTTATTCTCTTCTTTTCATTTCATTTTCTTCACACCGAGAAGTGCAGTTTACATTAATTGATTTACATAGTCAGCATTTCTTATTTCGAGAAGTCATATCGGATTCGATTACTTTGATATTTTGAAATCAGCGAGTTTTGTTGCAATTGAATGTGGTTTGTGGGAATTTACTCTTGATTCGTTTATTTGCCGGAAATTGACATTTCCGTTATTTACGTTTGCATTTTTTATATCGCGGTCAATGATCGAATCTGATATAACTCACGCGAGTTACATCCGGTAACCTGATGACAGGAAACGTCAGGCCGGAATTATTAGAATTTGTTAAAAATTTAAATCATTCTCGACGCAGCATAAATGAAATAGTCGATACAGCATAATTGCTAAACAAATAATGTTAATAATGTTAACACAGCAAACATTATTCGTTGAGCGAAATATGTAGTATCAGCAGTTTCGTTTCTGCTGCGATCGATAATGAATGCATAAAAGAATTTCGTCATTCATAAATCGGCCCTCAGCAAATAAAGTGATTTTTATTAATTGAAACTCGTTTTTTCATTTCCTTTTCGCTTAATACAACCCACGTAACTGGCGCAGTCGAGGTTTAGTTTTTCCTTTCTTGAAGACGGATTGCGTATAATCACATCCAGTGAAGCTGTGGAATCCTGGTAGTGCAATTTATATTGATATATCTGAGATTATTTTTATACATAGTTCCAACTTCAAGCCAGACCTTAATGCTGTTTGTAAGTTGTGGTAAATTGTAGAGAGCTATAATAAGCACATCAGTATCTGACGACTTTATAACCACAGAAAAGTATTTTGGCAGAAAAGACAAATGAAGCATTATGCGAGTGTCGGCCTCTTCCTGGAAGCTGATTTGCTCATTAACAATATCTCGAGATACATTGCTATACTGGATGCTATCGAGAAAACAAATTCTAGGTGGACAAATGGTATAACATATCTAGCGACAAAGCGGATTTGGCCACGGTTGGATCTGAAACGCTCAAAGAATTTGATTTCTCTCAACAGATCGCATATCAGTTCCATAATCGGTGTCATCACGGGACACTGTCTTATAGGCAAGCATACAACAAGGCTTGGCGTCCATTCAAACGATTTCTGTAGGAACTGCATGGACGCAGAGGAGGAGGAAACTATTCCCCACCTTTTTTGCAACTGCCCAGTTCAATTTCGTAACCACAGATATCAGAAGGCTCCTTCGCTTCATAAAGAGCTCCAATTGGTTAAACAAATAGATATGGAGATCTCTTCAGATCCGTGTAGTATCACAATGGACCTATCAATGGTCTTAATTTTAAAATGAAAACATTTTTCATTGCATGTAACAAAAAGTTGTTTTTCGCCAATGACAGGACAATACTCATTTTCACGCCATTCGTCCACTAAAAATTCGTTTAATCTCTTTTTGAAAGAGATGCTCCTTAAACTTTTAACAAAATTGGCTGGTCGTCTCTGATTTTTTGTAAAAGCTTGTTTGTTTTGCCATTACCCACATGTTTTTATTTTACAGCAACTGCACAAAACATGCTTGTTTTACATGATGCGAGCCGATGACTTCCACTGATGAGTACGATATTAAGCATAGGTGTCGCAATATTTATTACATATAAATATACTGTCATCTATATAATAATTGTACTTTTAGGATAACTAAAGTACATCAAGCAATGCAATACCGTATCTGGGATCTATTTTTTATGACCCATGCGTTCTTACAAATTTGTTACTGCAACCATAATATGGTGATAAATACATTTTTTTTATGTGGATTTTAACATACTACTAGTACGTCTGGCAAGGGTATGGCTGCGCGACTTATATTTATTGATTTTAATAAATTTGATTTGAAAATAAAACACGGACAAACTTTGGTTTGAACTTACTCTTTAGAGTACTAATTTTATTCTCTTCTTTTCATTTCATTTTCTTCACACCGAGAAGTGCAGTTTACATTAATTGATTTACATAGTCAGCATTTCTTATTTCGAGAAGTCATATCGGATTCGATTACTTTGATATTTTGAAATCAGCGAGTTTTGTTGCAATTGAATGTGGTTTGTGGGAATTTACTCTTGATTCGTTTATTTGCCGGAAATTGACATTTCCGTTATTTACGTTTGCATTTTTTATATCGCGGTCAATGATCGAATCTGATATAACTCACGCGAGTTACATCCGGTAACCTGATGACAGGAAACGTCAGGCCGGAATTATTAGAATTTGTTAAAAATTTAAATCATTCTCGACGCAGCATAAATGAAATAGTCGATACAGCATAATTGCTAAACAAATAATGTTAATAATGTTAACACAGCAAACATTATTCGTTGAGCGAAATATGTAGTATCAGCAGTTTCGTTTCTGCTGCGATCGATAATGAATGCATAAAAGAATTTCGTCATTCATAAATCGGCCCTCAGCAAATAAAGTGATTTTTATTAATTGAAACTCGTTTTTTCATTTCCTTTTCGCTTAATACAACCCACGTAACTGGCGCAGTCGAAGGAGTATAATTCTAAAGAATTATACAGAACTTATAATCGTAATCGTAATTAAGTGAAGAAAAAAGAGAAAAAAGTAAAACACCTAAGTGATAGAGTGACAATAATAGTTTAAAGAATCCAATTGAAGTAAAAAAAAAAAAAAAAAAATAAAACAAAAAAAGAGAAGTGCAAATAAATTAATGAACCGAAAAAACGAACTGTTCGATCAAAACAGAAATCTTAGTAGTGACAGTGATAGTGAACAGGAAAACATAGATAACATGGCAAATTCACAGGAAATTGCGTTGTTGATGCAAACTATGCAACAACAGCAAAATGAAATTGCCCAGTTGCAACAGCAGCTCAACCAACATGTACTACAACAAAATTGTAACCAAGCTGTCCCACAACAGAATGTAGAACAAGCCAACATGTTTCAACTATCAACGGATCAAGTGCTGAACCATTTTCGGCGCTTGAAACCATTCAACGGCAAAGATGAATTCACGTTAATGGAGTTCATCAGATCAGTGAACAACGCTGTGGACTTATGCAGCAATCAACAGCTTAAGGAATATGCAATTAAAATGGTTATCAACGAAAAAATCCAAGGCGAAGCGAAACAATGCATACAACGACTTGGCGACGATTTAACCTGGGAGGAAGCACAGTCGGAGCTGAAGCTGTATTTTCGACCCCGTAAGGATTATGCGGAACTTATAAACGAATGCCGGAACTTTAAGGTAGGAAATTTAAGAGAATTATTTGGAAAAGTGAGATCAGTGAATTATCAGTTAAACGAATTATACAATTTTGAAAATGAAAATGATAAACCGACAATTTATTCTCCAGAAAATAATGATAAATATCTCGTAGGAATTGTTATGGAGAAATTAGATAGTTTAGTCCGCGGAATTTTTAATAAAAATAGTACATTGATAGAGATTTATAATAAATTCGCGGAGCTCAAACTACTTGACGACGAAAGGGCTATTTGTATTGCTTACCGAAGACAAACAACTTTTTTAAGAAATAGAGAACGTAGTCATGAAACAAATAGGCAGGCAAATAGACCAATAAACTATAGCGAAACATTTTATTTATTTATTTATTTATTTATTTTCTTTATTTTCTTCCAAACTTAAAGCTAATAACAAATTTTGCTTAAATTTAGCGGAATTAAATAATAGTGTTCATTCGGTAACTAAGAAAGTTAGTGTTGAATGACACCTGAATAAAATATTTTACAAAAATTTACTTTTGATGCGGGGTAACAATTAGTTTTCAAATACTTCAAAGAAAAATTGGGGGATAAAGGAAAGCAATTCAAAAAAATAAAAAATCCAATAAAATAATATAACAATTCATAATATACCATAAAAAAATTATAGGAATGATTTGCGCTGATGATTAAGGTATACTTCTTAAGAAAGATTCGATACTTGCATAGTCAATCGTGAATAACCAGTCTTTAATTTTCCTTAAAAAAGAGTTGAAGTTAACGGTTGTACGGACAGAAAATGGGAGCATATTGAAACATGTAGGGGCTGTAAAGGTGAAGAAATGCGAAAAATGGGTTTTGTAGGCGATTGGTACGTTGGCAAGATGCATATTGTTTATACGTAGGCTGTAAAATTGTTAGTTTCTGCTAGGAATATTACCACTTTGTTTAAAAATTCTCTCAGTACTTTAAAAACGTAAAGGTGTCTCATTGGTAGGATACGCAGGTCTCTAAAAAGAGGCCAGCTCTGACTAAGGCGATTTTTACTACAAATAATCCGAATAAAATGTTTTTGAGCAATCAATAAGGGTCCAAAAGAGTTAGTATACGAACCACCCCAACTAGTGATTCCATATTGAAGTTTTGAGTGAGCAAGACCATAATAAATCATCTTCAAAACTTTTTTTGAGCAATATTATTTAATCAAATACATTTTTCTCGTCACTAACAACATATGAGATTTAATGGTTTGGATATACTCTTTCCAATTTAAATTACGATCGATTGTCACTCCGAGGAATTTATAGTGTTGCACAGACTCAATATTAAAACAATTTGTAGAACAATGAGCGTTTGGCACAAAATTACTTTTCCCACAACAATGAACGGGTATACAAAACTTTTTACAATCATGAGCGTGAAAACAGACATTAAAATCAAGTAAGGCGCTATTTGATGTTTTAAAGGACATGAGTTTATTTTTTTCACTGATTATTAGTTTATGCGCAGCAAACCAAAGCCTCATAGCACAGATAAAGAATATACAGATGTCTCATGCCCATGTAAAAAATTGTCGTAATATTTTTCGCCAGCGGACAAAATAGCTTTTCGCGAAAAGCTCAATCAAAGAGAAAAAAGCTCTTGTCAGTTTCTCTTTTCCTTCCGATACATGCTCTTGAGTTCATGCTTTTGTGAAATTCGTAAGTTAAGAAAAGGAGGATGGGTATGAGGGGAGGAACTACGAGGTTGAAGGGATGATATTGTATTTTAGTTGCTTTTGGGATAACCTGCAGTTATGTATATGTATTGTGTATGTTGGATCATATGCATAAGTTAGTAAATTTTATTTGCGCCAAATTATATAGTTTTTCTCTCTTTTTTCAATAAAATTCGTTACTTTTATCTTAGAAATGAAGATTTCTTTATAAGTGCGGACCTAGTTTTCAGTAGACAAGTTTTATATAAATGCAAGTGAGGTTCACATTTTAACTTGTTTACTACATATTTTCCGTACTACATATACAGTCGGAAACGGATAAGTGCACAACCTACCGGACTCGATTTTGTGGGCACCGTTGTTTGCACTAATCCGTTAGTGCACGCGTATGCGTATGTATGTATGTAAGTGATATCTGGGGCTGCAGTAACCAGTGAGGAAACCGGCAAGCCTTCTGATATCGTCTCTTTTGTGATTTTTTATTTTTTTTTGCGCTGGGACGTGGTAATCTTCAAAAGACGAAACTGAGCCCGTACTCAGTAACAGTGTGGGATTTCTACCCACTAACCCCTTTTCCCTACGGTAAGGCCATCTTGGCATTTCATCGCAGGAGGGGGAGAAGCCAGCCTTTCCAATTATTGCACCTAGTCGTTCGACTAATCAGCAATTTGTCTTTTTGGTCTGAATGTATTTCCAGTAGAATAGGAAGTTCCATTTTTTCCAGCTATCCAGACTCGTTCTGAACGCGGAAGTAGGCATGCCGTTCAGCACCTATGTATCTTTCTGAAGAACTATTTCTAGCAAGTTTGTCTGCAATTTCAATGCCTCTATATCCTGGTACTTACCAGACCTTGACTTTGTTCCGCTTTGAGAGGTCTTGGAGGGTATTGGAGCAAACTGAAACGGCATTTGAAGTTAATATGTTGATGGTTACCCCCTCTATACCGGCGTCGGAAAAAATGTTCGCTAGTCCTTTTATGTTCAGCAGCGGATCTCGAACTTTCTGCCAAAACAAAGTATTTTAGGCATAAAATCAGATAGCGTACTGATCATTTCAAGCTCGTGAAAGTCAGAAATTATAGCTATGTGACCCGTTAGTCTACTTGGCTGGATTCCTGTAGAGCATTGAAGGTTAACTGCACTACGTTTTGACAAAGATATGGAGAAATGGAGTAAGGCCAACAAATGCCTCTAGGGTTGCCGTAGGGCAGGTTCACCACTAAACTACGGAGGCGTAGGTGAGGCTAGTCTTGCTATCATAGTGTAAGGCCAATATGTGACCTTGTGCTATACACCCCCAGGTTTTACCATACATTCGGCGACATACATATAATGTAAATAAAAGCAATCCAACTTTTGCTGGATTCGGCTCTCTTCTGGCAAAAGTCATGTCGCTTAAATTTTTATTTAAGTCGAGATTTTCTTACTGCGAAGATGACGATTCAGATTATCTTCAGTTAGATTGGAATGCTGTTATAGAAAATGTCATGAAAGGGCAATTTTTGATAACACAAGAGGAAGCACAAAATGATTCTGTCCTTAAAGAAAGATTCGAAAATGATCAATTAGTAAAAAAGGCGAATGATTTCAACAGGCAGAAAGTAAAAAAACTGCCAGATATAAACGATGATCGTTTAAAAAGACTAAAATCAAATATCTATAAGTGCATATTATTATAATTCGTTCTAATTTGCGCTTAGAGATAGAGATAGAGATATCTTTACTCTATTACTATTAAAAATGAATAACGTATTTTGAGGTTTGCAATTACTTTGCTTTAAGGTCTTATGAATTTATTTAGCTATACATTAATAAATAAAATCGGTGGGGCTGGGTGGGAGGGAGTTGATTTTCTGTCACGTCCACGTTCGTGTCCCCTGGAAACTATTTCAGTTAAGATGATTAAGCTATGGGGCAGACTCAGTTTTTGAATTAAATCGTATAATTATTTGTTCATGCTGATTCTCTTGTTATGGAAATGACTTTCAACAAATCCTTTGGTCAATCCCCCTTTCTGATTTTGAATCATTTAATAAGTCACCTTAACTTAACTAGGCTAAGAGCAGTAATATGTACTTGATGCAAAATTCGAACGCTGGTCGCACAATAACCCTTGTCAGCGGGCTATCGAAATGTTACCCGTATTTCAAATTTCACCTTACCCTAAAGAAATTTGGGAGTAACACAGAAGAAAGTCGAAAATTTCTTACATACATATGAATGTGTGTACTTTGCAACAATTATTGATTAATCTTTATATTGTTAAAATAAACTAAATTCCGCCGAGCAAAGAATTCAAAAATTCCAAATCATTCATAAAATCCAACAAAGTAGACACGGAGAAAATGATTCCGCACACGCATTTGCCACATACATACACAAAAAAAACAAAACAGAAGAAACTGGGGTTTGTGTTTACATTTTGTGATGATTGCTAACCACGAAACCAAATTGGCAGAGGCAAATCGTATGCAAGGAGTAAAACACAAGAAAGAGGCAAAAAATATGTGTATTATTTTTAAGTAAGAGAACAAATGGATACAAATGTCGATCTCTCTTTAATTGGTTTGGGAGCTTTTCTGAAAGCTGTTTTATGTGCCAGAATTCGGTTTCATATGAGAATCTTTTCCATAAGGATGAGACATCTGTATATTCTTTATCTGTGCTCATAGTTTCTAGATCTTCCGAAATCTTTGCAATACACTCGTGTTCGCTGTGAAACTGATACGTCAATGCTATGTCATCCGCAAAGGCAGTGGTTATTCCATTTAGATTAACTTCAAAAAAAGAGTTAGTATAAATTAAAAACAACAGGAGACCGAGAACCGAACCCTGTGGTACGCCATTTTTTAAGAAGCAAAACTTACTATATTTTCCATTTATAACTACTTTCTGCTCTCTGCATTTTAAGTACGAAACGAACCATTTGTGTATTGCTCCTCTAAAACCAGCATTATATAACTTTTTTAGTAGCAAGTCATGGTCAACCATGTCAAATGCCTTCGTCATATCAACAAAGAGAGCCATTGTAGATTGACTACACACTCTAAGAATAGCATCCTTCGTTGACATTCGTTTTCTAAATCCAAACTGATTGCTACTAAAAACGTTATTTTTATCTAGAAATGACACAATGCGTGATTTAAGAAGTTTCTCGAAAATCTTAGAGAAGGTTGGTAGCAAGGAGATAGGCCTGTAATTTGCTAAATTCTTCCTATTGCCTTTCTTAAAAAGTGGTATTATTTCAGCGCATTTAAGGTACTGGGGAAAACAACCGTATTGAACACTAAGATTAAACAAGTAACTTAACACGTCAACCACATATAAGCAAATTTTTTTCAATAACATACTTGATATACCATCACTTGTACAAGAATTTTTATTTTTTAACGATAATATAGCACTATAAATTTCACGTGAAGAAAACGGATTAAAAACAAAACTATTCGAAGGAGTGTTTGCTGCCGATACGTACGAGGAAATGGAACAGTTGCAGCCTGCAGAAGGTTCAACTGACGGCTTTAGTTTTTCCGAAATATCGGTGAAGTATTCATTGAGCTTATTGGAGATGCTATCTGAATCAGTAAAACTTACACCATCAATTTCTAGACTATCGATTTCTATAAGCTGTTTATTTTTACCCAGAATGCTATTAACCACTTTCCATTCTCCTCTTACATTACCCCTAGCACGTTCAAACGACTCAGAATAAAACTTATTTCGTGTTTCTTCAATATTTCTGTGAATATTTTTGCACAGATCTCCATAATATTTATTAAGTTTTGTATTATGCGGATGTTTTCTGCATTTCACTGCAATTTTATTTTTCTTTTTGATCTGCTGCAATAGATTATGTGTCATCCAAGGCTTTAAGTATTTTTTACTTGAATTTTTCAGTGACAAGGTAATACAATTTTTAATATGTTTCTGTAAAATTTCAAGAAAGAGATCAAAAGCAATTGAAGGATTACTTTCTGTATAAATTGGCTCCCAAAATTCATATTTTAAGCATTCATTCGGCAAGTTGTAGTTCATGGAATAGTTCTCGCTTACGGATGGGATGCAGGGTTTTAATGAAACTGGGTTGGAACACGTACTGAGTGCAACCAAACAGTGCTCTGTTAATTTCAAATCATGCACAACACCATCAAACATATTTAAATTGCTCTTCTGAAGACGAAAAAAAATATGGTCAATGCAGGTCTTAGTCAAGTCAGTGACACGGGTTGGTTCATTTATATAACTCTTTAGACCATTTGACGCCATTAAAAACAAATAATTTTCTGTATCTTTGTCAAATACATTTGAAACATCAATATTGATGTCACCCAATACAATTAGGTTTTTTTCCTTACAAACACTAAGAGCATCGCTTAGTTCATCAATAAAGACACCTTTACCAATTTCGTGCAATCTATATACACATAACATTGTATAACTCTCATTCCTAAAGTCCAAAGATAATTTAATTACATCCGCGCTACTAAAATTAAGTTTAGAACAATCGCGTACATAGCCATTTTTGACATAAGCTACTACACCTCCAGCTGAGTACGATTCATTGCAGTTGCCAAAGGGCATATATCCCGGTATACTATATAACTTTAACTCATTTCAGGCATAATAGAGGACAATATAACGAAAATAGCAATTACAACAATTTTCAACAAAATAGGTATCGAAGTAATAACAGCCAAGAAAATAATACAAGAAATTATAGTAATACAGGTTATGATCAGCCTCAAGATAACAATCAGTTTAGTTACCAACCAAATAATTCAGGTAGATCCCGCAATCAAAATAACTCTTCTAGACTGACAAGAAAGGAGTAATGATTCTAACGCTTACAACCGTTTTGAATCTATGGAGATAGGGAACATTGAAAAACGTGCACATTTTCCAATACGGCCTCATGCACAAAATTACCGGTAGTAACTCTTACTATAGGCAATCAAAAAATTAGGTGCTTGGTGGATACCGGTTCACAAACAAGCATTATAAAACCCAACTTTTTGCAAAATTATCCGGAAATAAAATTATCAGATCCTATATTTTACTCTACAATTAATGGGATGAATTTAGTTGACCATAAAGTTGTCACCCCACTCCCAAAAGAATTTTCAGCCAAAGGAACAGTGGCATGGAAAGTGCTTACACTGAATGGTAGAAAATACGATGCAATTATTGGTCAAGATCTATTGTCATCGTTAAATGCAAAAGTTGATCTAGGGGAAAGGCAACTAGAAATAAACGGCAATAAAATTCTCTTTGAAGATGGTTACCCCTACGAAGTAAATCAAATTACTGCTTTAGAAATTAACGAGGGATGTAGAAACAACTATCCAAATTTCGACCATTTAAATGATCACGAAGGTACACTAATTAAAAATTTGATGCGAAGTTATCAAGATTTATTTTTTATGGAAGGTGACGACTTAACCTGTTCACAAGAAGTGCAACACGAAATTGTGACTAACACAAATAGACCCATATACTCCAAAATTTATCGTTATCCTCAAATCCATGAGCAAGAAATAGAGAGACAAATCTCAGAAATGCTTTCGCAAGGAATCATAAGAGAAAGTAGTTCCCCATACAATTCTCCTCTTTGGATCGTTCCAAAGAAGTCAGATAAATCCGGGCAAAAGAAATGGCGTATAGTTATCGACTATCGGAAACTCAATGATGTTACGGTAGAAGATAAGTTCCCAATTCCCAATATTGAAAATATATTGGACAAATTGGGAAGAGCTCAATATTTCACCACTCTGGATTTGGCGAAGGGATTCCATCAAATCCCCGTCAAACCAGAGGATCAAATGAAAACTGCTTTCTCTACTCCAAACGGACATTATGAGTATGTAAGGATGCCGTACGGACTTAAAAATGCCCCGGCTACCTTCCAAAGATTAATGAACTCAATCCTTAAGGATTATATCAATAAAATCTGCATCGTTTACCTTGATGATATTTTAATTTTTAGTACGTCTCTAGAGGAACATATTTCTAATATTCGAAAAAATTTTGATAGATTGAGAAAAGCAAAATTAAAAATGCAAATAGACAAATGTAATTTTCTCGTAAGGGAAACGGAATATATAGGTCATATCTTGACACCTGAAGGTGTACGGCCAAACCCCGCAAAAGTCGAGGTTATCCAAAACTTAGCATTGCCAAAAACACAAAAGCAAATTAAATCTTTTTTAGGAGTCACCGGATACTATAGGAAATTCATTAAGAACTATGCAAAGATTGCACATCCGTTAACAAAATATCTGAAAAAAAATTCTCGAATAAATACAAAAGACCCTAGTTTTATTGCCGCTTTCGAAAAATTAAAAGATCTGATAACCAATCATCCAATTCTTAGATACCCCGATTTTTCAAAAAAAATTTAAACTCGTGACAGATGCAAGCAATGTTGCGATTGGCGCAGTTTTGACCCAAGATGGTCACCCCATTTCCTATGCCTCTAGGACCCTTAACAGTCATGAGCTTAATTATTCCACCATTGATAAAGAATTACTGGCTGTTGTGTGGGGTGTCAGATACTTTAGACCCTATTTGTTTGGAAGGAAATTTGAATTAAACACAGATCATCAGCCAATCAAATGACTTCATTCCAAATATGCTGGCAAAGATATAAACCCTCGACTCCAGAGGTGGCTCTTACAATTAGGGGAGTACAACATAAAAATCGACTATATTAAGGGCAAAGAAAATGTTATTGCTGACTTTTTGAGCCGTATTAGTATTGAAAATAAGGAAATAAATGCTATTTCCCAAACCGATAGTGAAACAAATCAAGATTCAGGAAGTATTGCAAACTTGAGCACAAACAATGAAGTCTTCAGAGAGGTATCGGAGGAAAAGCTTAGAACCTTAAATAATCTTGAAGAAAATAAAGAAATTAATGTATCCGAAGATGTGCAAACATCCACTCTCAAGAACAAAATCTGGAGGACCATATTCCTATTCTAGAGACTATAGTTAACCGATTAAAGATACAAATATTATTCTTAGAACGTAAAGAACGTGAATCTGAAAAAGCTTTTAAAAATACTCGAATTCATATCGACAAAAACGACATATCTGAAGGAAATATCAGTGTTATTTTAAAAAAAATATTTAAAGAAAGGTAAAATAGGGATATATTCCAATCTTAGTGATGGGGAGTACAATGAACTGCAACAAGCAATAATAGAAACATTCCCTGATAGAAATCTGTTTAAATTTGTGAAATGTAGTTACATCGCTAGAGACATAGAAGACGAAGAAACTCTAAAAAAGCTGATCGCATTGTTTCATAAAAATGAGGTAGGACATTCCGGAATAATACCAACTTATGAGGGAATAAAAAAGAAAGTTTATCATCCCAACCTCAAAACAGTAATACACCAATTAATTAATAATTGTGAAATCTGTTCTTCAGCGAAATACGATAGAAACCCCATAAGAAATAAATTCTTCCTTACAGAAACTCCCTCAACATTAAACGAAATTGTACATGTTGATGTCTACGTCAATAGCAAACATTCATTTATAGTTTTCATAGACAAATTCTCGAAGTATGCTACAACCTTATTTTTAGAAGATAGAAATAGTTTGACAATAGTAGAAAAATTAAAGCACTTTATAGCGATTCGTGGAAAAATAAAGAAATTTACTTTTGATAAAGAATTCAAATCAAAAAACGTTGAGGAATTTTGCAAAGAGGAAAATATCGAATTCCACATCACAAAACCAAACAATCATACAGGCAATTCAGATGTTGAAAGGTTAAACAACACTCTTACAGAAAGAATTAGGACATTAAATCTAGAGGATAAACAACCCATTAAAACACAAATGCTCAACGCAGTCATACTTTATAACACCACTTATCACTCCACCATAAAATGCACCCCATCGGAAGTACAGGAACGAAAAGTTGACTTTAGTCTAATTAAAGAAAGGATAAATAAAGCAAAAGCTAACACGATAGGAAAGAGAAACAGAATCCGCGAAAATTATATAGAAATAAGAACTACAGGATTTATAAAAAATTATAAGTCTCTTCGTCACAAAGAAGCGCCCAAATTTAGAAAACACAAACTTAGAAATATACACGAGAATAACATAAAACGTATCTTTAAATTTGCAGATCAGAACCCTTCTCATATGGATACTAGTAGTAATAACCATCCCCAAGACCCAAACGGCCCTAACAGTTGAAAAACTTACTTCAGAAGTCGGTTATGCAGAGATAAGGATTGATGAGGTAGAAATAGTTACTAAATTTGACATTATACTACATATTATTAACCCAAACGAAATAATAAATTTGATAGATGAATTAGAGAAACATATAGAAACGTTACGAACAGAAAGAAAGGATTTTTTAAGAACAGAATTATATTCAATGAGAAATAAGGTATTAACTCTATTACCTCATAGATCTAAAAGAGGTTTATTTAATGCTGTAGGAAAGGGATTAAGTTGGCTCTTTGGAACTTTAGACGATGACGACAAACACGACATAGAAAACCAATTAAAAAGTAACGACAACACAAATAACGAACTTATTGAGACAATCAATCAGCAGATAAAAATAAATAATAATTTTAATAATTCATTTACTTTGTTAAAAAACATTTTACAATCAGATAGAAATAAAATTTTGCAAAAAATTAATACGAGTGAAAATATTAGTAAACAAATAATATCACAGGAAGATTTTCTAGAACAACAAATGCGAATTAACATACTAAAAGAACAAATAAATTTGATACAAGACAACATAATTTTGGCAAAAGTAGGAGTTATACACCCAAGTATTTTGAGCAACAACGAGATTATTAAATATCAAATTGACATTAAAAAAACTCAGCAACATAAAAGTAGGAATAGCTAAGTTTGAAAACGAAGATATTTTCGCAATAAAAATTCCAACATCAATAATGAAAACAGATACAAAATTACTTGTACCAATTGTTAACTCTAAAAATAGGCAAATTAACGAAGCATTGGAATATGTAGTTAAAATCAATAATAAAACGTACACTTTCGAAAATAATTTAAGTCTTCAGGAATTGAGATTAAGTAAAAATTGTATTTTCAAGAAAAATTTTAAATTAGTAAGTAAGTTAGATGAAGAAATAATAGAACTTAATTATGACCTTATAATTTTGAATAATATGAAAAACAGAACTTTTAAGAGCAACTGCGATGAAAGAAAATTTGTTTTAACTGGAAATTATTTTATAAATTTTGCTAACTGTTCAATTGAAATTGGTAACCAGAAATTTAACAACAGAATGTCTAAATTTATTGAAAGATTTTATATTCCAAACGATGAAATAATAATAACAAACAATGATACATTAACATTTGAAGAGTTCACTATCCATCAAGAAAGAAATTTGAAAGAAATTCATATTAAAAAAAAAACATAGTATCATAGGAAGTTTTAGTATTATTCTCATTGTATCGATAATTGTAATTTCTGTATATGTATATTGTAAACAGAAAAAATTCAACTTAAATATTGTAAACAGAATTCAGGAGAATCCTGAGTTAAGGAAGGGAGGAGTTACATCCGGTAACCTGATGACAGGAAACGTCAGGCCGGAATTATTAGAATTTGTTAAAATTTAAATCATTCTCGACGCAGCATAAATGAAATAGTCGATACAGCATAATTGCTAAACAAATAATGTTAATAATGTTAACACAGCAAACATTATTCGTTGAGCGAAATATGTGGTATCAGCAGTTTCGTTTCTGCTGCGATCGATAATGATTGCATAAAAGAATTTCGTCATTCATTAATCGGCCCTCAACAAATAAAGTGATTTTTATTAATTGAAACTCGTTTTTTCATTTTCTTTTCGCTTAATACAACCCACGTAACTCGCGCACCATACATACTAAAGTTTATACTTAGTCGTTAGAAATCTGTTCCTATTGAACTTTCAAAGGTAAAAGATAGCAAAAAGTGTCACCATTTCAGTATTGAATTTTTGAAATCAGCTCAGTAGTCTCATAGATACTTAAAGATCCATCCAACCAAATCATACACACACCCGTTCCCCGTCGAATTGCTACGAACTGCGAATGCACCCTGTATCTCCCCTTTTGGAGCTGAATTTCGAAAATGTCTGCGTCATAAGAGGAAACTACTGTCTATATTTCAATTTTCTAGCATCAGCCAATCAGTCAGGCCTTATCCTTTTATTTTAAAACTTTAACACCCTGTATCTTGGCCCGTTGACATAATTTTGAAAAACGATGAAGCACGTGTTTCTTTATTTTTGTTGTAGAGTTTACCTACCAAATTTGAATTCTTAATTCCAATTTAAACATTTTTTTTCCATACAAACTGGAACACCCTGTATCTCCCATTTCGAGCAAAAATTAAAAAAAGTGCCTCCATTATTTTTCTCTACGCCACAAAAAGAAACTACTGTCCAAATTTCTAGCGTTAGCCGTTTAGACTCGGCGATGATGAGTAAGTCAGGACTTACTCGTCTGTCCCTAGTAAAAAGTGTCACCATTCCAATATTGAATTTTGGAAATCAGTTCAGAAGTTCCGCAGATACTTAAAGATCCATCAAACCAAATCATCGTTCACAGCCACACCCGTTCCCGTCGAATTAATAAGAACTGCGAATGCATAGTAAATAAACTACGTTGTGTATCCATAGAAGCAAGAATACGATCGAAGAAAAATAAACGAAAAAACTACCCTTGTGGACTCGGCAAAACAAAAACAACACACGATCACGAACCGAATGTGTCGATGGCTATGGTTGCGCATACACATACTATAAATCTGCAAACTTTAACACTCTGTATCTTGGCCCGTATTCATAATTTTGAAAAACCGTGAAACACGTGTTTCTTTATTTTTATTGTAGAATTTACCTACCAAATTTCAATTCTTAATTCCAATTTAAATTTTCGATTCCATAATAATGTAACGTGTTTGCCGGTTCGCAATGATAAAACTTTTTCCTCCTTTCTATCCTATTCGTCTTTATTTAATCTTTTCACAAACTACTGATGATCTTTTATTTATTCCAACAATATTCAACTCTTTAAATCCAATTATTCACAACTCTTTTATTCCAAACAACTTAAACAATTAATCTCAATCAAATTCTTCTGTAATTTTAATTCACTATTAAAATCTCTATCCAAATCACTTTTCAACTGTATCTCTACTAAATCTCAAGTCAACTGTGTCCATGCTCTCAATGCTCGTAGTATTTATACCCGAGATACGAATCCAGAATCTTCCTTCCTGGCGACGATTTGCCCATCTAGTGAGATATCGATAGTTCTGGAACGTGCCTGAGGTAAGTACTAGAAAATTCCTGAAGGTTCTTATAATTGCTGAATGCACTTAAATTTAGCACTAATCCCCCCAATAGATGTCGCTGATCGATATCTAAAATGTCTAAATGTCGCTAATACAGTTGATATAACAATTCCACTAAATGTCGCTAATGCAGTCGATATTACACTGCCCCCCTCCTAAACTTGTTCGTCCCGAACAAGAGGATCGGCGTTGTTTCCATGGTAGCGATGTAGGCGATCCACATGTATGATTTTCAACTTGCCTCTTAGTCCCCGTTGAATTCTGTAGACAACATCGTTGATTCGTGTAACCACTGTATAGGGACCCTCCCAGTCCTGCTGCAACTTCGGAGACCTCCCTTTTTGTCGATGTGGGTTGTACAGCCATACCAGATCTCCTTCCCGAAATCCTGACGTCGTTGTCTTCGCGTCGTACCTGGTCTTCATGCGGTCACTGGCTATCTTAATCTTCGTCCTAGTTCTTTGGTGTATGTCGGCGATCCTTTCCCTTAGGTCTGCCACATATTCTTCTTCCGATTTCGGCTCATCCATGGGAGAACCAAATTTTACCTCACTAGGTAGCCGGACAGGTTGACCAAAAAGGATTTCGGACGGAGTGTGTCCCGTTGAACTGTGAACTGCATTACGATAAGCCATCAGGAACAAGGGAATATGTCGATCCCAGTCACGTTGGTAATCACTCACGACTTTGGAGAGATGTTCATTCAATGTCCTGTTGAACCGTTCTACCATCCCGTCGGACTGTGGGTGAAGTGGAGTCGTTCTGGTCTTTTTGATTCCGAGTAGTTGACACGTTTCCTGGAATAGCTTGGACTCGAAGTTCCGTCCTTGATCCGAGTGCAGTTCCATGGGTACACCAAACCTGCTTACCCAGTTGTTGACAATCTTTTCTACAACGGTCTTAGCCTCCTGGTTGGGAATCGCAAATGCTTCAGGCCACTTGCTGAAGTAGTCCATAACAACTAAGATGTATCGGTTGCCCTGGTCGGTTTCCGGGAACGGCCCTGCGATGTCGACAGCGATTCGTTCAAACGGTGCACTCACGTTGTACTGATGCATCTTGCCCCGGGTTTTCACGCTTGGTCCCTTGCTCGCTGCACACGTGACGCACTTTCGGCACCAGCTCTCGATGTCGTCTCTCGCACTGAGCCAGTAGAATCGTTCCCGTACTTTATCCAGCGTTTTGTTTACACCCAGGTGTCCTCCGGATACACCATCGTGCATTTCCTGCAGCACTTCATGCACTTTTGAACGTGGCACCACGAGCTGCATCCTACACGTCTTTCCATCGGGCATCTCCCATTTCCGCCTCAAGATGCCGTCTTGAACATGTAGAGAGTCCCATTGTGCCCAATATGCTTTGAGGGTAGGGCTTCTATCGGAGATATCTCGACCATCAGGTTTCTCCATGTTTTCCTTCCAAGCTAGTATCGGCTCGATATCCGGGTCTTCCTTTTGAGCGTTCCGGATCTCCTCGGTACTCCAACCGATGATGGGCTCAGCTCTAACTACTTGGACGGGAACGATCTCTTTCTCCTCCTTTCGTACACAATGCTTACAGTCGGCTTTACAAGGTCGTCGCGACAATGCATCCGCGTTTGAGTGGAGTTTTCCCTTGCGATGCTGTATTTCGAACTCGTACATCTGCAATCGCTCTGTCCACCTCGCGATCTGACCCTCCGGATTTTTGAACTGCAACAACCATTTTAGAGCTGCATGATCTGTACGTAGGAGGAACTTTTGACCGTAGAGGTACTTGTGGAAATGTTTCGTCGCCATAATCAAAGCAAGAAGTTCCCGTCTTGTTACACAGTAGTTCCGTTCTGGTTTGGAGAGTACCTTACTGAAATAGGCCACTACCTTCTCCTGGCCATCATGCACCTGCGAAAGGACAGCTCCGATCCCAACATTACTGGCATCTGCATCTACGATAAACATCTTGTCCGGGATGGGGTAGGCCAGTATTGGAGCCTCACATAGTTGTTGTTTAAGTTGCCGGAAACTCTGCTCGCATTCGCCTGACCACTTAAATTGTTTTCCCTTTTCCGTCAACTGGTGCAGGCTCTTCGCAATTTTGGCAAAATCCTTTACGAACCGTCGGTAGTATGTGGCGAGGCCAAGGAAGCTCCTCAATTGGTGTTTGTCTTTGGGAACTGGCCAGTTTTTAACGGCTTCAACTTTGTCCGGATCCGTTCTCACTCCCTCTGACGAAATAATGTGACCTAGATACTTCACTTCTCGTTTAAAGAGCGCACATTTCTTCGAGTTGAGTTTCAAGTGGGCATTGCGTAAGCGTTTGAAGACTTCCCTTAGGTTGTCTCGATGTTCCGCAAACGTTTTTCCCACCACAATGACATCGTCCAGATACACCAAGCAGGTTTTCCAGGTTAGTCCATGCAGGACGCGTTCCATCAGACGCTCGAAAGTTGCCGGAGCGTTGCACAAACCAAATGGCATGACTGTAAACTCCCACAGTCCATTTCCGGCAGTGAATGCTGTTTTCTCGCGGTCTTCTGGGTGAATCTGCACTTGCCAATAGCCGCTCTTTAGATCGAGAGTGGAGAACCATTGGGCTCCAGAGAGGGTGTCCAGTGTGTCATCGATCCGGGGCAAAGGGTAACTATCCTTTTTGGTAGCATCATTCAGCCTGCGGTAGTCCACGCAGAATCGGGTGCTGTCGTCCTTCTTCTTGACTAGTACAATAGGTGATGCCCACGGGCTCTGGGAACTTTCAATTAGCCCTTCTTTCTCCATCGACGAAACCATCTCCGCAACCTCTGTCTGCTTTGCTAATGGGAGTCGCCTGGCAGGCTGTCTAATCGGTCTAGCATCCCCGGTGTCTATGCGGTGCTGTACTAAGTGTGTTCGGCCGTGGTCCCCATCTTGTAACGCAAATATGTCAGCAAACTCGCCGAGTAGATTCGCTGCCGTGCTTCGCTGCTCCTGATTAAGTTCACAATGTTGAAAGATGGTCTTCCGTAGTTCCGCCAATCTGTATGACGGAACCGGCTTCACAGGTTCCTCTTCAGTTGCTGCTGAGATCGCGGAAATCGGTACGCATTCTCCAATCACTTCCCCTTGCTTTAATTTGACGCTGTAGTTTTTCGGGTTCATGAGCCTTACTGGTACCATGTTGTTCTTTGGTTCCACTAGAATTCTTCCCACGATGTAGTTCTGGGAGTCTTTTTGGTTATCTGGCTCAATGAGGAAGAATCGATGGTTCCCAGGATCACCCTCCAAATTTGTCCAAATTACTGTCTCTGCAGAGGGTGGCAAAATGTCGTCCTTGCTGATTACCGACCTGAGATTTACTGTGCCTTTGTTTCCGTACACCATAGGAATCTCCACATGTCGATACCTCAGCACCTGCATTCCGATGTCCAGGATGATCTTATGTGCTTCCATAAAGTCCACCCCGATGATGCAGTCGTCGCATATGTCGGCCACCAGGAACACGTGTGAGAATGTTAAGCCTGCCATTTGTATTCTCAGGCGAACTTCTCCGTAGACTTTTGCTGATTCTCCTGTCGCAGTCCTCAGGCAGTAGCAACTGGTGTTGTGTAGCCATGAATTCCGGACGAGATCCCTCCTTACGATGGAAGCCGTGGCACCGGTGTCTATGGTAGCCACGCACTTGTTGTTGCCCATAATTGCTTCCACGGTCAAGCTTTTGTTGCATCGCTTGGTTTGGGAGACTTGGATGGTGGTTCTGGGGCCATCGATTCCAGAAACCAACTTCTGCCCCGCGAAGTTGGCTCTTAAGCATTTCCCGAATGAGAAGCTTGACCAGCAGGACGGATGTTATCCCCGCTGGATGCTTCTTCGTCGCGTCTCCGGCTAGCACAATGCGGACAGCTTCCGTTTCTTCGTGGTGCTCTGCACTGCCGTTGTAGATGTCCAATCTTGTTGCAATTCCAGCAACGAATCTGCCGTTCTGCGGCGCTATTTTGGCGCTCGACGTCCACTCTCTGGCAGGAGCATTCCTCGGTGATTATTTCCCTGACACGATGGATTCTCTGGGAGGCCTGATCTGCTGCCTCCATTGTCAGGGCAAAAGCCAAAGCCTCAGCAAGTGTTTTCTTCCCAGCCATTCGAACAGCCATTTGTAGTTTTTCGTCGTTAATGGCTTGGATAAACGCTTCGGTTGCCATCTCGTTGATGATCTCCTTTCCAGTATTGGGGTAGGACAGATGCGCCAGACGTTCCACATCTGCCTGCAACTGCTGCAGTGTCTCTCCCTTCATTTGAGCCCTTCGGCGCAACTGGACCCTGTACACTTGTTGCATGTGGTCATCGCCGAATCGCATCTCAATGGCCTTCAGTAGCGAGCCATAGTCACGATGTTGGTCATCCGCGAGGGTTTGGAGTAGTTCGGCGGCTGAACCTCGGAGTGCAAGTGTGAGTGCAATCGATTTTTCTTCCTCGTCCCAATTGTTGGCCAATGCGGCGGCTTCGAATTGTTTCTTGTATATAGGCCATGATGTTTGACCATCGAATACCGGGGGCTGCATCTCCTTTCTTCTCGGACCTTCGATTGAACCTACACGAAGTTTTTGCCTCTTCACGCCGTCGAGTTCATTGGTCAGATGTTTGAGTTGTTTTTCCATTCCTTCGTACTGACCTCCGAATTTCACTTCCAATCTCTTTTCAACATCTTCTATTTGTTGGTCGAATTTGATCTCTAGACTCTCGAGAACATGCTTTTGCTCTTCCAACTTGGCATCGAGAGAGTGCCTCGCCTCATCGAATCTGGCATCGAGCTTGGCGTCCAGAGAGTTCTCGAAATGTAAGCTCTGCTCATCGAGTTTGGCGTCCAGAGTGTTCTTCTGTTCGTCGAACTTCTTATTCTGTTCGTCTAGCTTGGCATCTAGAGAATTCTCGAACATTTTGCTCTGCTCATCTAATTTGACTTCCAGAGAGCTCTTCTGTTCGTCGGACTTCTTATTCTGCTCGTCGAACTTTTTATTCTGCTCATCGAACTTGGCGTCTATTGAGCTCTTCTGCTCTGCGGATTGTTTCTTCTGTTCATCGAACCTTTCGGTGAGCATTTTGAATAGCGCGGACATTTCACTTGTTGAACTTACATTCTCCTCCTCTTCGACGTCAAATAGCATAGTTTCGGGGTCCCCACCGTCTTCTAGTACGGCATTCTGCAGCCGGAGCACTAACTCTCGTTTCAGTCCACTGGTCTGGAGATTTCTCCTACCCAGCTCTGATTTTAGCTGGACCAGGGACAAATTTTCCAATCTGCGACCCATTTCTGTTCAAATTTAAAATACCGTTTAAATTTCACCACTGTTCCTTTTGTTCAGACACTGTTTCTTGAACGTTTTTATCACTCTAAAAAAAGTTTTATCCCACTTCTGACACCAAATGTAACGTGTTTGCCGGTTCGCAATGATAAAACTTTTTCCTCCTTTCTATCCTATTCGTCTTTATTTAATCTTTTCACAAACTACTGATGATCTTTTATTTATTCCAACAATATTCAACTCTTTAAATCCAATTATTCACAACTCTTTTATTCCAAACAACTTAAACAATTAATCTCAATCAAATTCTTCTGTAATTTTAATTCACTATTAAAATCTCTATCCAAATCACTTTTCAACTGTATCTCTACTAAATCTCAAGTCAACTGTGTCCATGCTCTCAATGCTCGTAGTATTTATACCCGAGATACGAATCCAGAATCTTCCTTCCTGGCGACGATTTGCCCATCTAGTGAGATATCGATAGTTCTGGAACGTGCCTGAGGTAAGTACTAGAAAATTCCTGAAGGTTCTTATAATTGCTGAATGCACTTAAATTTAGCACTAATCCCCCCAATAGATGTCGCTGATCGATATCTAAAATGTCTAAATGTCGCTAATACAGTTGATATAACAATTCCACTAAATGTCGCTAATGCAGTCGATATTACAATAACTTGAACACCCTGCATCTCACCTTTGGAGCCGAATTCCGAAAAAAAACTTTTTATTTGCAGACTTTAACACCCTGTTACCTCGTCTGCAGACATAATTTTGAAAAACGGTGAAACAAGTGTTTCTTTATTTTTATTGTAGAACATTCCTATCAAATTTCAGTTCTTAATTCCAATTTAAATTGTTGTTTCCATACAAACTTGAACACCCTGTATCTCCCCTTCTGGAGTAAAAATTCGAAAAATTCTTTCATAGTGGTTGCCTACGTCGCAAAAAGAAACAACTGTCTCAATTTCAAGATTCTAGCATTAGCCGTTTAGGCCTGGCGGTCATGAGTAAGTCGGTCAGGACTTATCCTTTTATTTTCAAACTTTAACACCCTGTATCTTGTCCCGTGGATATAATTCTGAAAAACGGCGAAACACGTGTTTCTTTATTTTTGTTTTAGAATTTACCTACCAAATTTGAATTCTTAACTCCAATTTAAATTTTTTTTTCCATACAAACTGTAAGACCCTGTATCTCCCCTTTGGAGCAAAAATTATTCCATTGTTTTTCCCTATGCCACAAAAGGAAACTACTGTCCAAATTTCAACTTTCTAGCGTTAGCCGTTTAGGCTTGGCGATGATGAATCAGTCAGGACTTACTGCTTTATATATATAGATTTATAATTTATATATTTATTTATTATAATATATACTATTTATTTATTTGTGTATTTCTTTACTTATTTTATTTATTTATTTACTTGATTATTTATTTATTATATATTATTTATTTATGAATTCATTTATTTATTTATTTATTTATTTATTTACTTTTTAAATATTATTGTAATTTTTTTGCTTTAATTTGAGGTTTTTTCGCATGATTTTCCTCATTAGTAAATTTTTTCATATTAGTTTGTGTTTTTAAAAAATAATAGATAATGATTCAGATGTAAGACAAAAAATGTCAAATCACTGCAAATGATAAATTGTAAATTGGGCGACAACGTATTGTTATTTCATGAAGCAATCAAATGAGTAAACCAGTAAAAAAAAAACAATAAAAATACAAAAATACAAAAAAAGTACGTATTTGATTACGTAGTTATTTAAGATAGGTTAAGAATTATTTTAAGGTAGTTTTAAGCTTTAATTTAATTTAGTTTTAAGAACAAATAAATATAAAAGTCCAGTTACTATGTTTTTTCTAAAAAAATATTTTCTTAGTTTGTTCAATAGTTAAGTCCTTAGATTGTATAAGTAAAATATAAGTTAGGTTACGTCGAAAGACATAGAATAAGAATTAAGTTTAGCTTAGAGTGCCCGCGTAGGGCCAGTAAGTTAGAATAGCATAGTTAAGTTAATTAAGCTACTTTTAAGCGTTTTTTGTCCAGCTCCTAAGAATTAATGAATTTAAAAATAAAAATGCATTAAAAACGAAAACGAAACGATTAAAAAACCCGAATTTGCTTAACTATTTATTAAAGAGAAAACTACAAAACGTCCGATGTCAATGGAGAATAATGAACTAACTTATAGATGACATTGGGAGAAGCTAATTCTGAGTTGCCATCTTCTCGATTTTATTTTCAACAGTCATTCTTCGTTTGGACGAAGGTCTTTCTTTTTTTATCACCTGTTGTCGATACTTCATTTTCCGGCTTCTCATTCGTGTCCATCAGGAGTCGATTGTGAACTTCTGATCTCACAGTTGTGGTAATTGTTGGCATTTAAACTGTTTTTTATAAAATCTGAAAAAGTTTCAATAAACTCTACTCGTTTTAGCGTCGTTTTTTTTTATCTTGAAGCATATTGTGTGAGTAAATTATAATATATGAGTTTATGAATGCGATGTTCAAAATTCCAAAAAATTTACACAACGGCCATCTGTTTTTCTTTCTTGAACAGTGGTGGTAGTGAATTGTCCGATAAAGTCTAATTGGTGAACCTGGCGTGGTGACGCCTTGTCTAATTTTTGGACAAAAGCGTAGACCAATGGTTTGTGGTCCGTGCGAACGTCGAAAACTTCCTTCGAGCATGCAATGGAAGTGCTTAATCGCGAGATAAATTTCCAGCAACTCTCTGTCATAGGTGCTGTATTTGCGTTGCAGTTTGAGGCTAAAGAAACCGATTGGTTGCAACTCGCCATCGATAATTTGATACAGCACCGCGCCAACAGCAGTGTCACTGGCATCCGTATTGAGAGAAATCTGAGCATTCGGAACTGGGTGGACCAAAAGCGCTGCGTTTGAAAGTTGATTTTTGCATTCCTTGAAATGGTGAATTGTTTCATCGGTCCAACTGATCGGTGTCGAGTCGTTTTTCTTGCCTGGGATCAATTGGACGAGTGTTGCTTGGTGATGGACAGCGTGCAGCAGGAAACGTCGGTAAAAGTTGATCATTACCAGGAATCGACGCAATTCCTTGGCGACTCGTGGCAATCGGAATTCGGTGATGGCTTGGATCTTGGCTGGTAATGGCTAAATGCCGCTGGCGGTGACGTGGTGTCCGAGGAATTCTATTTCCGATTGATCGAATTTGCACTTTGCCGGGTTGATTGACAGATGGTATTGCCGAAGACGCTCAAAGACTTGACGTAAATGCGCTTGGTGTTGCTCAGCGTTACTTGAAGCGATAAATATGTCATCCACGTAGACGAATACGAAATCGAGTCCTCTTAAAACTGCATGCATATGACGTTCGAAAGTTTGGGCCGCACTTCTGAGTCCAATCGTCATATGTGTGAATTCAAATAAGCCGAACGGTGTTATGATCGCTGTTTTTGGAACATCGCTTGGTTCGATTGGGATTTGATGATATGCGCGGTTGAGGTCGATTTTGCTGAACACTTTTTTTCCGTGCAGGTAATGCGTGAAGTCTTGAATGTGTGGTAACGAATAACGATCCGGTACTGTTTGCGCGTTGAGGGCACGATAGTCACCACACGGTCTCCATTCTCCAGTTACTTTCCGCACCATATGCAGTGGCTATTGTGGATCTTGTGGACCCTGTGGATCCCGTAGAACCCAAGCGAAGCAGGAAACAAAAAATGCTTTTAACACCTAAGCACAGGCATAGCCTGTACTGGGCTATCGTAGACAAAAACCAATCGTAAACAACAGCCTTTCGATTGGCCCAAAAGTATGCTCCTCTATTTTTCTCAAGGATGAGTGTACAAACATCACCCCCATGGGGCAACCCGACGAAATTAAATAACGACAACCTAATTTACTCTCATATCAACCCAACACCAACTACAACATCAACATCAACAACAATTATTGATTTTGATTTTGATTTTGATTGATTTATATTTTCTGATAAATTACTTATTAAATAATAACAAATCAACATAGCATGGCTTTGCCGTCTGCCGATTGACAAAAAAAAGAAAATTAAAAACATACATACATTTTTATAATTTATAATACTTAACGCAGAAAGGTACAAGGACAAAATATATACATATATGGATTACATTGACGGTAACATACTCTTTTTCAAAAACTTTCATTAATTATTCGGTCTCTATAAGTCAAGGCGATTTGGCAGTATTTGAACAGTTTAGGGACATTAGGCTCATTCAGGAGATCAATTACTTGGACGACCGACAAATAGTCAGTGCCGAAGATGCTGCGTTGAGTTTCCCTTAAAATTGGGCACTTTCCAACAAAATGAAGCGTATCCTCGCGTTCTCCTTGGTTACATAACCCGCATATGATCGGAAGTTCATCTCTATGGGGAATATAGTTCAGCTTCAACAATTCTCCCCTCAGTTTAACTATCGTCGATATCTCTTCCACTTTATGCTCGTCCCGAAAATAATTCAGATGACCGAGGTTATGACTTAATCGCCTGTAAATTGACCTATGCAACGAGTTTACGGCTTCCTCTAAAAATTTCTCACGACACTTTAGATCAACATTTGCAATTAGTTGGTATAGCACTGGCTTCCAGGTCGAAGATTCCGCTGGTTGCAAATTAAAATCCATCCCACACTCTTGGGCTAAGTCGCGCCATTCCCCGAACCAACTGCTCCCGTTGGAAATTATTTTGATGGCTACCTTTTTGGGCAGCCTTTCCTCTGGCATTTGCAGAACTTTGAGCACCTAGTCCACCTGGAGTTTTAGGGTCTTTATAAAGAGAGGAGCTACACCTGTTTCCAGCATAATAAGATAGTTCGGCGTACTAGATGGTAGACGAAATATTCTTTTGATATAATACCTTAGAAGCTTCTCCACCGTATCATGTCTTTTGAATCCCCACACCTGGGCCGCATAGAACAAAATGGATTCCGACGCTGCTTCAAATATCCTGAGTTTGCTGCTATGTGCTATGCACTTATTTGCAAAACATCTCTTCCAGGTCATATTTATAGCTGTTTTGGCTTTTGCGAGCTTCTCCTTCAGATGTTTTTCCATGCTTAAGTTTTTGGTGAAACAGACCCCAAGGTATTTGAATTCGTTGACCACCTCTATGTCTTCTCCATTATAGAACCATCTTTCGCTCCTGCTATTCCTGCCTCCTCCCTTTCTAAAAATCATTATTTTCGATTTCTCCAGATTAAAAATCAGGCTCCACAAACGGCAGTACTCCGAGAGTCGGTTTATCATGAGCTGGAGCGTTTCCGGCGATTGTGCTAGCAGTACTATGTCGTCCGCGAATAGTAGAGCCTTGATTGGTGTACCTGCATACTCTATGCCTCCAGGTAAAAAGTCTACAATGTCTTCGATAAAGAGCGCAAAGAGGCAGGGACTTAGCGAGCAACCCTGTCTCACACCAGAATTCGTTCGAAACCACTCCGACACATCATCCCCATTCCACACAGCTGCTCGAGTGTCCCCATACAGATCCTGAAGAATTTTTCCAAATTTCTGTGATAGTCCCATATTGTACAACTTGTAGAACAAAGCATTTCTATTGATTGAGTCGAACGCTGCCTTGAAGTCAACAAAGAAGGCATACAGCTTCTTGTTCTGTCGCAAAAAATGTTCCGCTACACTCCTCAGTACAAAGATATGATCCACAGTGGAATAGCCTGCCCTAAACCCCGCTTGGTATTCATTCAAAAGATGCTCCGTACTAACCCACCTAACAAGCCGTTTTTGTAGGATCGACGTTAACATTTTGTAGGATGCGTTTAGAAACGAAATACCCCTGTAGTTGGTCGGATCTGACTTACAACCTTTCTTGTATATCGGAAAGATCAGCGCCTCCTTGAATCGTTGCGGAATAGTTCCCTGTTCAAACGTTTTATTGAAAGCGATGGTTAAATTCTATATTAGTTCTTGCGTTCCATATTTATACAGCTCTACCGGTATCCTGTCCGAACCTGGTGCTTTCCCATCTTCGAGGACATTTAAAGACTCTGCAACCTCCGTTTGGGTTATTGGAGCGTCTAGGATATGGTTGCAGTAACCAGGAGTAGCATAATGGAAGGAGGAGCTGTTAATTTCCGGATTTAGCAGTTCTTTGAAATGAGCATATAAAACCGTTGCGCTAAGGTCTCGACTTATAGTAAACGGTTTTGCGTTGAGTTTCTTAACAACCTTCCAAAAATCTGCCGCATTCCTACAGCTTGCCAATCCTGCCGCCTCCAATTGATAGTAGTTAGTCTTCTTCCTCTTACACAACACCTTGTACTTCTTGATAGCTTGCAGATACTGTTTTTTGAAGTGCTCGTCACTAGAATCTCGGAACATGTTCAGCCACGCAAATGAAGTCCGTCTTGCTCGCCTACATTCTCCATCGAACCAGGGTTCATGTCGCTGTTCCTTTTTGTTGTTGCCACGCTCAGATCCTGGATAGGCCGTTTTAATGGCATTCGCAATTAAGTCCATATCAATTTCGTGGTATGACGCAAGTTCCCTGTTGAGGTTTAATCTATATATGCGTGCGTAGTCCTCTTTCCAAGCTAATTTAGGGAGCAACCCCATATTTGTAACTCTTTCGCTTTCGTTACTCGTGAGTTCAAACGTCACAATGTTTGGTAAGTGTTCAGAGTATGGTACGTGAGCAATCTCCAGATCAGTTACATAAAGGTTCCAACTTCCTCTCACTAAACTTAAATCAATAACCGAAGATCCTTGATGTCCATCAAAAGTAAAGTCGCCTCCTTCATCAGATGCACTTGTTCCGTTTAATAATCTTAATCCGAAGGAGTTACACATTTCGAGCAATTGAATACCTTTCGCATTACAAACTGAGTCTTTGGACCTCCGTCTTATACCCGCTGAGATGTTTTCACTTCCTGCTTCATTGCCAATCCTTGCGTTGAAATTTCCCAGAACCATTAAGTTTTCGTTTCCACTGCACGCTATTGCATCTTCCAAGCTCGCAAAATCATCTTCCCAATGATTATAGTTAACGTACGTTGGGATGATCCAAAATTGTTCGTTATTAAAATTTAAGCTTAGATAAGTAGTTCCCTCTAATCTATTGAATTCGCATTTGACATCTTTGAGTTTCTTTTTAAAACCGAAATAACACCCTCCACTCGCTCTGCCTCTTGAATGTATCCTAGTCGCTGGTATCCAGGTGAATTCGTAGTCAACCATTCTGCTTTCATACATTTTAAACCTATCTTCCATTACAAACGTTTCATACAAAAACACAAATTCGAACTGATTAACAAAGTTGAAGAAATCGCTAAACTTATTACCTAGGCCTGTTACATTATATGAAAGTATTCTATATTTTACTGATTTAACACTTTTACTTAAAGCTACATTTATATATGACGGACAGACGGCATTACAATTAAAAAAATTGATTTTTTCGTATAACATCCCTGCTGCTGACTCGGCTTGTGTTACCACCATAAGTTGAACTCGTGCTAGCTGTCACTGTCATCCCAGGAGGATCTTCCAATAGTTGTTGTAGATACTTCATTCCCTCGCTGCTTTCGCTTAATAAATTGTTGTTTCTGTCTAAATAAAACTTTTTATCTTCCACTTGCAATGTTTGTCCACGAATAAGTGTTTTTATGCCGGGATTTTTGGTTGTTAATTTATTTTTCCATTCCAGCAATCGCCTTCTTCGTTGTCTAGCTGCTACCGGGTAATCGAAGTGCATCGTAATGCCAGTGCGTTTTAGTTTCGTAGCTGCCGTGACTACTCGGCTGGCCTCGGCCTTGGTCTGCATCTCTACGATGACATTTGTGACTTTATCACCAGCTCGGACTGTTCGCGACGAAGAGACCACAGATGAATCATCGATTTGCAACAAATCTAGGCAGAGAGTCTTTGCTTTTTCGGCTGCATCCACACCATTTTCTGTAGGCATATGCACGACAACATTTCTCTCATTAGCTTTTTTTTCAAGAAATTCTACTTGACGTTCCAATGCAACACATCGCGTCTCCATTTGCTGCACTTGCTCCTGCAGTGCCTCGTTGTTTTGGCGAAGTGCGTGAATTTCGTTACTGATTAACTCGATGTCAGCTTTCGTAGGCATATTTTGCAGCTTTTCATCAAGTAAGGCTCCCATGGTGTTTTCCATCAGCAGTTTTAAATCCGCAGCAGGCATATTGACTACTGCCGAACTAGTGCTCCGTACATTTTTCTCCTGATATTCAGGCGGTGAATGCATAAGCCACTTTTTACTCGCCTGTGTTTCTTTGTTGTTAATAGCTGTTGTTGGTGGTGAACGTTGCATATTAGCCGGTTTGACGTTTGATGCCATTCGTTCCAAAGAGTGATCTTTTTTTTCCTTTTTTGTTAAATTAAGGCGGAAATTAGCAACTCACCTTATAACCCAGATATAACCTGGAGGTTAATGTACTTTTATATGGGTAAAATAGGTGGAAATAATAGGTGCAACCACTTATAAATTATAAAATAGCTCGAGCCACAAATTAAACGCTTTTATACTCTAGCAAGTTCGCGTTGCCAAGAATTATAACTACAAACGCATCAATATTTAATACAACAACTACTGTAACAGCAAGTTGCACAAACACCATAACCACTCCAATAACAACTACATCTCTAATCAACCTATCCACTCCAATAACAACTACATCTCTAATCAACATTCCAAACGTAACCACTATTACAAGTCAAACGCAAACAAAAAGAAGCAGGACATCCCCCGAAAAAACTAAACAAAACAACCATAAGAAAATCAAAAATCAAAAAACACTTAAAAAATACTGGTGAATCAACCTGTAGAGAAATCTCAAAACCGATTCGAGATACTATCAACTGATGATGAAATCGATGAATGCGAAACCCCACCTATAAGAAACGATGATAAAGAAGTAAGGACGCTTGTACCCAAACCTCCACCAATTTATGTCCAATTCGTTAAATATATACATGTCTTAATAAATGCCCTAAACACGACAACAACTAAGGATACATACGAACTTAAAGTTCTATCAAACGATGAGATCAAAATACAACCGACAGACTCAGTTACCTATACAAAAATTATAAAAATACTCCAACTTAAAAACACAATACTACACATTTAAGCCTAAAGAACAACGTGGCTTCCGAGTCATCCTTAGGAATATGCATCATTCTACAGACTTAAACGAAATTAAAAAGGAGCTCGCTCAACATGACCATAAAGTAATCAACATCCATAACATTCTACAAAGAGGAACAAAAAAACCGCTACCACTTTTCCACTACCACTTTTCGCCATAAAGATATTTATAATACCCAACCCACCCACTTACTACACTGTAAAATTTCATTCGAACCACCTCCCCAAAAAAGAAGTATACCACAGTGCTCGAACTGTCAAAAATACGGACACACCAAAAACTTCTGTACTTTGGAACTTGTGTACAATGCGCAGGAAGGCACAAAACAATCGAATGCACATTAAAATCGGAGAGCAACAACGTAAAATGTGCTCTGTGTGGAGAATCACATACGGCTAATTACAAAGGCTGCGTAATATATAAAGCTCTTAAGGTGCAAAGATTTCCATCCCTTCGTCCGAAAATAATAGAAACAAAAACAACACCAACTGACACACTAGTCCAAAATCCTGACCCAACCAGAGTAAATCCATCGACATCATTCGAAGACACCGTTAGGAATAACAAAAAACATGACGCACAAATCCAAAGTTCTGACCCAACCAGAACTAACCCCTCGACATCTTTCGCAGACACTGTAAGGACCAACAAAAAACCTGAAAACCAAAACCAGCAAAAAGAAGCCAAGCCTGCAGACGACCTATCGGAAATTAAGGACATGATGAAACAGCTTATAATACAGATATCAAACATGATGAACATCTTAACTTTTTTAATTACCAAAATCAATGGACAATAAAACAGACCTGAGAATACTCGTATGGAATGCAAATGGACTTAATCAACATGCCTTGGAATTAAAAAAATGTATACTTGACCATTCTATTGACATACTCTTAATATCAGAAACTCATTTCACCGCAAAAAGTCATATACAAATTCCTAAATACCGCGCTTATGAAGCTAACCACCCTAGTGGACGAGCTCACGGTAGTGCAGCAATAATAATCCGAGAAAATATTAAGTACGAAATAGGAGAGAAATGTGAAAAGGATTATTTACAAGCTAGGTCACTTCAAATCGAGGACAAGTATGGACCATTAATGTTATCTGCGTTATACTGCCCACCTAAACACACAATTAGTACAATACAGTACTCTAACTACATCAAATCATTGGGCCCACGGTTTATTGCGGGAGGTGATTTCAATGCAAAAAATACAGACTGGGGTTCAAGATTAACCAACAAAAAAGGAAAAAATCTTATGGGAGCATTAACAAAAAATAACTGCAAATTCATAAGCACTGGAGAGCCTACCTACTGGCCTACTGACGTCAAGAAAAAACCAGACTTAATAGACTTTTGTATCACTAAGGACATTAACCATAATCACTTAAATATAAAATCTTGCCTTGATCTTTCGTCTGATCACTCTCCCATTATGGTTGAATACTCCACTAATATTATAACCCGAGGCCCTACCCCTTTCTTAACCAACCATAAAACCGACTGGGACACTTTCCGCAAAGTAATTGACGTAAGCATTGACCTTAGGATTCCTCTTAAGTCATATCAAGACCTCCAAAGCGCTATAATTTATTTTAATGACTTAATACACCTAGCAGCAATAAAATCAACGCCTGATATAAAAAATAATGAATCATTCAGCTATACACCGAAACTAATACGACAAAAAATCAAAGAAAAACGAAAATTACGAAAGATTTGGCAATGCAGTAGATCACCTCTTGACAAAGCAAATTATAACAAATCAACTAAAGAACTTAAAGAACCAAAGCATTAACACATTCTTGACAAATCTTACAGCAACCCAAGGAACAAACTATTCACTCTGGAAGCTGAACAAGAAACTTAAAAAAGGAATTACCCATCAACCGCCTCTACTGAAGACCAACGGAACGTGGTCCAGAACAAATAACGATAAAGCAAATACATTAGCAGACTATTTCAAAACAACATTTACTAATTTCTACGATGCTCAAAATATTCTCCCGAATAACATCACAACCACGAATACGACAATAAAGAAAATGCTCACAAAAGAGATAAAATACTACCTACAAAGCAGGTTAAAAGGCAAGAAATCCCCCGGATATGATTTAATTTCAGGACAAATATTTAAACAATTACCTGACAAAGGCATTACATATCTCAGAAATGTTTTCAATGCAATTCTTAGACTTAACTATTATCCAAAAGTATGGAAAGTTTCTAAAATAATTGCAATCCCGAAACCAGGAAAAGATGCTACAAAATCCTCATCATACAGACCAATTAGTCTTCTGCCGATCATCTCCAAGATATTCGAAAAATTGTTTTCTGACCGTATTGACATATCACTGAAACAAAAACACCTTATCCCGGACCACCAATTTGGTTTTCGTCAAAAGCACTCCAATATTCAACAGGTACATCGAGTAACAAACAAAATCTTAAATGACTTGGACGAGCAAAAATTTTGTGTTGCAGTCTACCTCGACGTTGCAAAAGCTTTCGACAGTGTATGGCACAATGGACTTTTATTCAAACTTAAGACAATGCTACCGGAATATCACCAACTTATCAAAAGCTACCTGGACGATCGGCATTTTTACGTGCAATACAACGACGAAATCTCGAATATACGCGAAATCGACGCAGGTGTCCCCCAAGGCAGTGTGCTAGGACCTACCCTCTACCTCCTTTACACAGCGGACATACCTGAGCCAGTAACACAGGACTCCATGCTAGCAACCTTTGCAGATGACACAGTGGTTCTATCCTCACACAGTTGCCTACAAACTGCTACAAACCAAGTCAAACAACACCTTATAAAAACAATGAACTGGTTTCTCAAATCGGGAATAAAAATTAACGAGGAAAAAACGGTTCAAGTTACATCCGTACATCCGGTACATCCCTAACGAAGATATACATCGTGACCTCAAGATACCTAGTGTAAGAGACGAAATAAAAAAACAAAGCAGAAATCACCAAATAACTATATCAAACCACCTTAACACTGATGTACGAAATTTACCGGACAATGAAGCAAAAGCAAGAAGGAGATTAAAAAGACGCAGACCAGTTGACATCCAATGAAATATAAACTATTCTATATGTATATATGTATGTCAAGTATAATTAATTTGTTTATCTTTGCTAAACGTAATTGTTGTAACGTATAAGTATAAAAAAAAATCGAATACATAATAATATTTCTAAATGTACTTATTGTAACTGTAAGAATATATGATCAGACTTGAATACAAATAGTATTGTATAACTATTGTACAAAAACAAAGCTCTGTAAGACAATGGTCTTAAGACTTAATGTACATCCCATTGTATCTTTTAAAACAATTACTAAGTGTCCCAGGACAGATGTAAATATAAATTGGGAAATTAAAAAAAATAAAATAAATAAAAAATATGCAGTGGCGATGCGTATGGACTTTTCGACGGGCGACAAATTCCGAGTTTTATGAGGAACTCGAATTCGTCTTTGGCTGCTTTCAGTTTGTCAGGGGTGAGTCGACGGGGACGTACAAAAATCGGTGCGCCTTTCGTTTCGATGCAGTGTGTCACGCCTGTAGGTGATGGTTTTAGAGCTGTGGCGTTGAGTTGGGTGATGACGCTAACATCTCGCAGTAGATCTGCGCATGCCGTTGACTCATTGTATCTCTTGATGCACATTGATGCTTCCAGGCTGCATATGCCGCTTCGCGACAACGATGTAATTGCGTCTATCAATTTGCCGCTTTGGATGTCAACGAGTAAACTGAAGTTTCGTAGGAAGTCGGAGCCAATAATCGCATGTTTTGTGTTAGCGATTATGAAATTCCACGTGAATAGACGACGTAAGCCGAAATCGAGCGTGAGACGTGTGACACCAAACGTTTCGATGACGGTGCCGTTGGCTGCGTAGAGTGGATTTTCGCTGTTGTAGCATAAGCGATTCGTCCGTGTCGATGGAATGACTGACACTTCTGCATCGGTTTCGACTAAAAATATTTGTCCGGATCTGACGTCTGGAACGAAAAGACGGTTAGAAACTCGCATTTTCTATTTTCCTCTCCCTCATTGATATTGTGTACGTCAAATTGTGTTGTTTGCGTGCGTTATATGATGTTTGATTGCTCGGCTGTGTTACGTAGCCGTTGGGATTGCCGAGCGTTGATTTCCCAACGACCGTGTTGCTAAGTTTTTTGCATCGTCGTGGGATGGTTCGTAACTGCAAGGCGTAATGCATTTGCGTGCCTCTATGCATATCCTGTTGGTTCGTTTGCTGGCTGGTGAACGAAGTGGTGTGTTGGAACGACGTGGGCGACTCTGCGACCGTTCACGTTGACGATCGTGTTTGATATTAAGTAGCTGGCCGAGTTTTATATTGATCTGCTGGAGCGATACGTCCTGCTTTTCAACGCGTTCCTCGAGTTTTTGCAGACGATCATCGGTCGTGCCTATCGCTTTAATTGTAATGCTGGTAGGTGTTGGTGTCGGATCCAGTAAGTCTAGGACCGCATCAGCCGTTGCAGCCAATTGCTCTAGGGGAGTGCTAGGTTTTGCCTCCAGCATGCCGACGATAACGGCGCGTGCGGCCGCCGGCAATCGTTTGATCCAGTAGTGGCGAACGACTGATTCTGAGGAGATGGCTCGGTTTGTCGTCACCGAGTAGCGTAGTTAGTTGGTGCACTGGGTAAATATCTGTTGGTTGGTGCACTGAGTAAATGGTAAAAAGCTTTGTTTGGGATGCTCTGGTTTAAAGCTTAAGGTAAGGAGATTTGGTTCAATGGTAAAGAGCTTTTTGTTGATTGGTGTGTGCAGCAGCTGCCGCTCAAGTAAAGGTAACTTGACGGCGTCGTTACTATTCCCGATGTTCGGCGATTGCGCGACGACTACGCACTCAAACACCACTTTTTTACTGGAATTGAAAATAAACAATACCTACGTTTTGAAAGGAAACTTTTGTTTTGTAATTCCGCACTGAAGTAATGATTATTAAGACAATGGTTTTTTGTTTAGGCACTGAAGTAAACTAAGACAATAGTTTTTAATTACGCACTGAAGAAAATTTGAAAGTTGTCTTTTTATTTTTCGGGGTCACCAATTTGGGGGATGAATAGATACAACACAGAATAAACACTTATCAAACTTTTTACTTATTAAATTTTATTTGTCTACGAATTTGAACACGATCTGAATGGCGGAAGGTATTCTTTCTATCTGTCCCTTTTTGCTAGCACGAACATTGTGACGTCGTCATTTCTCCGAAAGCTCTATCACCATTGGCAAAGCTGATAGTGGTGAATAGCGAATAGTGTGACCAGATCGCCACAGGTGATCCAGTTTAGCTTTAAAAACATTCTCTTCATGCTCATTCATAACATCATATAACTGTCATTTAGCTAGAATGCACAAGCCAGACGATTGTTCAAGCAAAAGAATTTATTTTATTGTAAAAAGTTTTTGAATTTTCATTAAACTAGGCACACATTAGGGACGATTAAATCTAGAGGGCAGTTATGGGCAGCAATTTTTTTTGCTAATGCTTCTTGACATCTTTCTCTATAAGCTGATACTAAACAAAATACCGAATAACACCGAATTATATAACAAAAGGTCAATTAAAAAAGAAAAAAGAAAAAAAAATATCCCATTTGTATACATTTCAAATAAATATATCTATTAAATTGAAGCTTCAATAATCATAAAGATAGCTTCATAATAAAATATACAGCTGAAAGTATGCAGCTGATTCCTCCATATCAAAAAACTTTGTACACAATATAAAAATAAATAAAAACTGAAATAGAGGACTTTCTCTCTTGGATCTATACCAACGATCAATTGGAGAGCGATCTGAGTGACGTAGAGTCTGATATAGAACTCTATCAAGATGAGTTAATGATAAGAACGAGTTCTTCCGAGGGCGAAACAGATGCAGGCGAAGATGACATTCCGCTAAATATTTTAAAGGCTAAGTCCAACATCATATCGTGCATTAAAGCTATTCTTCGTGGGAAAAATGGTCACAAATGGCCTTCAGTCAAAGGCAAGACTCATCGTTATGGATTGAATATAGTACATCAAGGCCGAGGACCAACACGTTATTGCAAATATGTAACTGACCCACTTGAATGTTTCCAAATGTTCATAACAAAGGATATCATCAGTGAAATTGTGCAATGGACAAATGTCGAGATAACACAACGTTAATCCATCTTGATTGGAAACACGGATATAGCTCAGAGGCGGATTACCACCGAAAATGAAATATGCGCTAGGAATACTAGCGATAACTGCTGTCAGAAAAGATCAACATATATCTGTTGAGGAATTGTTTGACCAGTTATACAGTGGACCGCTGTACACAAGTATAACTACCAAGGCAAGATTCAAATGTCGAATGTCTTGTTTGCGGTTGGACGTTTGATCTGTACGTCTTCAATTAATTGGTGATAAGTTTGGTCCTATTAGGAAAGTATGGGAAATGTTCGTCCAGCAATGCAGAGAAAATTACACCCCTGGTCCATACCTTACAATTGATGAGCAGCTACTTGCTTTCAGAGGCAAGTGCAGTTTCCCAATGTATATACCAAATAAGCCAGCAAAATATGGACTTAAAATGGTAATCTCTGCTTCACAACAATTCACTGACCCAACCACAAACATTGATAACACGCTGCAATTTTTTTTCCCAACAGCAAACAAGCCATCATCGCAACCACGAGCCAATCCAAAACCACTGATAAGCTAACCACAAACACTGATAACACATGGGTATTGTGGTTTTCTTGTTATCTTATGATTTTTGCGTCTTGAACTGCCCCGGGTCGGGACATAAGCTTCTCTAGTGTCGGCGATTTGTGGGGCGTGGGGTGTGTTGGTTAGTGTATTATGCTTGGCAGAGGCATTACGCTGCGCATTGGGGGTTTTGTGGCGAGGGGAGCGGGGTATCGTGTATATGTTATTGCAGTTATCAGTGTCATTTAGGTTGTTCGAAGCCGAAAAATGCAGATGTGATGTTCTATTCCAACAGTCTCTAAATGTTTCTTTATTATATTTGCATAGTTTTATACTTTCAGTTAAAACATCCTTTTTGTCTTCACATTGGATTATTATTTTTATAGCTTGATGATCACTTATTTTAATGGTGTTGTCTACTCATATGTCAATATTATCACAATTTGTAATTATGTACATAATCAATCAATGTTTGGGAAATGTCTGTAATCCTCGTTGGTTCTGTAACTAGTTGCTGGTAAGTCCTATCATTCAAAAATTTGCGCATATGATTTCTGTCAGCTGATTCTTTCAAAAAGTCTATATTAATGTCTCCAGTTATTATAACGCTATCAGTAACTTTAATTGTTCTTTAAAACCATGTTTCAAAATTGTAAATGAATGTTTTACAGAAGAGTTTGGTGATCTGTACACAACGATGAATATGACTGGAGCTTTATTGAACCATACTTTAACTGCCGTCAACCACATAACATAGTCGATACTAAATTTATCAATTGGATCGATTTGTAATGAGCGATTTATATATTTCACGTGAAGCGGACAGGGAAAAATAGGTTAAAGTCTCCGATTTCAGTTAAATTTGAGTATGTTATACCTGTACATATCCTCGACACAGATACAAAATATTGTTCACAAAATATGGGTATTTGAAGATTTGAGTAACCGTGAGGTATGTACTACTTCGAATGCCATTATTCAGTCTAAAAAGGGTATAGTAAAATAAATTAACCACTGAATTTTATACATTATTTAATGACCTTTCTAACCTCATAATAAGATTTCAAAAATAAAAAAAAATTCATTAAGAAAAAATTATAAATATTCTTTTTATTTTTTTTTACAAAGTTCGAATTTTTTTTTTTAATTCATTTTGAAAAACCTTATAGTGTGGTTATACTCCATGCAAAGCTTCATTATGGGCCGCGCAGTCGTTTAGGAGCTATATGTATTATAATGCGGAAGAGCGGCGGCAGCCCCGTTCTCGAATTTAGTAAGTTAACGCGACATACATAAACATTCATTCAAATTGTAGGTTAATAATGTTGTATCCGATTTTTTTTACTTTAATAGAGGTTCAGTGGTAGATTATAATAAAACAAGAAATTATAACTTATCAGTTTATTTAAAGATCTTCACAATTTTATGAGCTATAAAGTCACTTGTTCGTTTGATGATGATACCCTCAGTAGTAATTTTTTTCGTACCAGGTATGGTTATCGCAGAATCAGAACGGGTTTTGAGAAGTATTCTGTATTGGTCGATTTTATCTTTATCTGAATAATAAATTGTAGTGTGAGGAAACGATGCTTTAGCCCATTCATACAAACGCTTGGGTGTAGTGATTGCTTTGTTTGGAGCCGATTGTAAACTGGCCCTTGTCGCCAAGCGTTTTATATTACCACCAAGACCATCAAACGGTCCTTTCCCATGAGAAGTAGCATGGAAATGGATTTCTGCTTCTATGCCAAAATCGTTATTGAAATAGAAAAGGTTTATGAAATTAAATCTGTTTTTGAAATGTTTTGGTACCCGCCAGTTATAAAGATGAAGGATATTTTGAAAGGTGAAAAAAGTGCCAGTGTCGTGTTTTAAATCATCTGATATCATTACAATACTGTAGTTCTCAGCAAAATCGCATTGAACAATAACATCACCTTCGATAATATTGTCTTTTAATGATTTAAAATATTTAGCTTGCTGGTCTGCGATGTAGGCATGAGGTTTCAAAATATCAAGAGCTGTGCACAGGCTATCTACAAAATCATCTGAAGGAAGAACTTGAGTAGTGACTGTGAAGCGATCTGTACTAATCCATGTACTAATTTGCACACTTGTTATTTGGTTTTCATCAAATATTGTTTTCAGGTGCTCACGAATTTCAGTAAGGCCAGGACAGTTGCTACAACGTTCGTTTGGCCGTGATTTTTGTGTCATCAAATGGCAAGTTGGTGTAGGATTTGGACACATCATCTTTTTTAGGCAATCTTTATGGGATGTTAAAGGGATCGCTGACTCAGACGTACGAGATGGAATGTCTCCACCATTTAACATCAATTTCACATTTTGATGATAAATACACACGCAGACCACATGGGTGCCCGAGTCTCCAGCAAAAATGCATTGCTTAGGCCGCAATCTGAAGAATTTCGTAACTCATCGATGTTGCACATTAAGAGCTGCTTCTGTAAATGTACTCTTTTCCCGTCATCTAATTTTACAGACACAAAGTCTTTTTTTTGCAGGCATTATCCGGGTATTATCTTCTCTTAGGTAGAATGTTCTTACTAGGTTTTCCGTCAGATGACAATTTCCGACCTCCACGTGGATTAGGTGATGATAAAATACCGTTCTTCTTGACCAGTTCCTTTGCCTTTTTTGCTTGCCGTCTAGATGTATGAAATTCCGCAGCAAGCCTTTGTACACTCCACGATCTAGGCGCCAAAGTCAGGATCATTGTTTTCACGGAAGTAGATGTGGAAGGGTCATCAAATTTTTCCTTTAACTGCAAAATGATTTCATTTTCATTCGTGTCGTCTGTCTGTGTCGAAGTATTCGTAAACTTTCTGTCTTCAGGAATAAAAGATACACTTTGTGATTGTTGTGAAAATTCGGTTGATGATTGGCTACTCGGGGTGACATCTTAACTAACTTCTGGCAGCAATTCACTATTGAGACGTTGTCTGTATTGTTTACACACATATAAATGACTCGCAAATGACCACTTTACTGATAATGTCTTCGATAACTATCTTAAGTTTTTATTTTTTTTATGAAACGGTAAGCGAAATGGATTAAAAAACCGATAACCATAAGGAGCCATAGTAATAATAAAAAAAAAAACACTTATCACGCGACTTATATTTATTGATTTTAATAAATTTGATTTGAAAATAAAAACACGGACAAACTTCGGTTTGAACTTACTCTTTAGAGTGCTAATTTTATTCTCTTCTTTTCATTTCATTTTCTTCACACCGAGAAGTGCAGTTTACGTTAATTGATTTACAAAGTCAGCATTTCTTATTTCGAGAAGTCATATCGGATTCGATTACTTTGATATTTTGAAATCAGCGAGTTGTGTTGCAATTGAATGTGGTTTGTGGGAATTTACTCTTGATTCGTTTATTTGCCGGAAATTGACATTTCCGTTATTTGCGTTTGCATTTTTTATATCGCGGTCAATGATCGAATCTGATATAACTCCTCCCTCATTAGTTTTAAGATCCTCCTGGATCTTATTTGTAATTTGAATTTTGGATGTCTCTTGTTTACAAAATTTCATACAAATATATATTATCATTACAAGAATACTTAAAAGAGTAAAACTACCTATTCCATAATTAGCTATCTTATGATATTTTAATTCCTTTATTGCCTTAATATTATCTGTTTGTTTCAAAATAATTTCATCGAATGTTAATTTATTTTCTGTATCAAGTAATGTTTCATATTTCGGTATAACGAATCTTTCTTTGTATTCAAAAATAGTATTTCCAAATTTCATATTGCCTAAATAAACAGTGCAGTTGTTATATGTAATTAGATAGTTTCCATTCAATACAATTTGTCTTTCATCACAAGAGCTATTTAGCTTTTTATTTTCAAAATTTTTAAGTATTAACATGTTTTCTTCTAATGATAAAATGTCTTCTTTAAAATTGCTTACTAGTGTACATTTAAGTTTAATAATACAGTTTTTGCTTAACTTTAATTCATTAACCGACTTATTTTCTTCAAAAGTGTAAGTTTTATTATTAATTTCTACTATGTACTCGGGTTCTATGTCTATTTCTTTATGTTCTTTATTGGTAATTGAAACAATTAGTTTTTTATCTACTTGGATAGTTTCGCTTGGTATTTTTATTGCAAAAATTATGTTATCGTCCTGAAACTTAGCAACTCCTAGCCTAAGGTGAACAAGAGATTTGAAGTTAATTTTGTATTTAGTTATTTGCTCATTTGTCAGTATGTTAGGTTGTAGGATGCCATTGCTTGCTAGAGCGATACTTTCTTGGATATGGCTTATTTTCTCTTTTACCATGTTAATTTTAAGCATTAATTCAAAAAACAAATGTTTTATAAGCAATGCCTTGTCTGTTCCGTCAATAGTATTGAGTCTGTCTCTAATTTCGTCTCTGTCTGATTCAATAGCTCGTTTAAGTAATAAAAATGTTCGGTTAAAATTGTCGTTGATTTCAATTTGTTTGTTTACTCTGTCGATTAGTTCATGATTGTTTGAATCTGTCATGGAAAAATGATTTTCAATGTCTTGTCTATCGTCATCATTCATAGTTCCGAAAAGCCATTTGTGTACAGTACCTATTCCGTTAATCAAACCGCGTTTAAATCTGTGAGGCATAACAGTTTTTATCATACCTTTAATGGATTCTATTTCATAAAGTAAAGTGTTCTTATCATTCTCAAATTTGACCATCATTACATTTTTTTCAAGTTCTTTTTCCACATTTAGAATTTCCGTTGGACTTATAATGTGAATGATAATGTTATATTTGCTTACTAATTCGATTGGTTCAATTTTGATCTGTGCAAATCCCTGGTTTGTTTCAATTTTCTCAATTGTCATTGTCTGTTGAGTCATCGGGATCATCATCATCAAAATCGTGATCCACAGGAGAGCCATCTGAAAATTTAAGTTGTCTCTTAATATTATTTTCATGAACACCTCTTAACGCACATTCTAAATTTTGGTTGTTCTTTATGTCTTAAGCTAGCGTAGTTTTTTATAAACCCTTCCGATCGATGCTCGTTATAATTTTCCCTATTCTCATTGAGTTTGTTTATAACCTTATGCTTTTTCCTTTCCATCCTATCTTTAATTACCTTTCTGTCAACCGTACGATTTTCTACGTTAAAGGGACTTGTTTTAATTGTTGAATGGTAAGATTTGTTGTAAAACTCTACGGCTTTAGCTATTTGTTCTTTGATCGGAAGTTTGTTCTCTAAATTGAGAGCCCTAATTCTTTCAGTTAGCGTTCCGTTCAATCTTTCCGCGTCAGCATTTCCGGTATGGTTGTTTGGTTTCACGTAATGAATTTCTATATTTTCGTCTTTACAAAACTGCTTTATGTGAATACTTTTAAACTCATTATCGCAAACAATTTTCTTCATTTTTCCTTTGATAGAGATGTACTGCCTAAGTTTTTCTAATATTGTTTTGTGGTTTCTGTCTTCAAGTGGAAGACTCACAGCATGTTTAGAAAATTTGTCGATAAAGTGGATAAATGAGAATTTACTGTTCGTATACACATCAACATGAACGATTTCGTTTATGTCATTAGGTGTTTCTGTAAATTGAAATTTCTTTCGTATAGGTTTTCTGTCATATTTGGCGGCTGTACAAATATCACAGTTATTTATCACTTTATTAATTAGTTGTTTTAGATTGGGATGGTACACCTTTCTTTTCATACCTTCGTAATTTGCTATTACTCCGGAGTGTCCTGATTCTATTTTGTGAAAAAGGGATATTTGTTTTATGGTCTCTTCCTCTCCTATAAGATCTTTGACAAAATGGCTGCATTTAACAAATTTTAAATTTTGGTTATTGGGGAATAACTCGATCAACTTAAGTTGAACTTGATTATATATTGAGTCTTCTAGTTCAGAATATATTGCGACCTTCCCCTTGCTAATATGTCTTCGGACTATATCACCTACATTATCGGGTATGTCTGCCTTATCTATAAAGAGCCTTTTATTGTTGAATATTTTTTCTATTTCAATTTGCTTTTGCTCCACGATCATAATTTGATACTTAAAGCGGTTGACAATAGTATCTAAAATTGGGATATAATCATCAAAATTCTCTGCTTGAGAATGAACTGTGGGCATGTCCATAGACTCGTTGCAGTTAATTTGTTCTTCAGAACAACAATTTTGGTTGAAGAGTTTTGATAAAGAATCTAAATTTTGTAATGAGTTAATTTCATTAGATTTATTAATTCTGCTAAGAAAGTCTGCTATTGTATTTTCCTTACCCTTAATGTAATCGATTTTGAAGTCATATTCGCCAAGTTGTGCTAACCACCTTTGCAACCTGGGGTTGATATCTTTTCCTATGGTTTTTGCCTGCAACCACTTTAGTGGTTGGTGATCTGTGTACAAATCAAACTGTTTGCCATACACATACGGACGATAATATTTAATTCCCCAGACGACCGCCAGTAACTGCTTTTCGATCGTAGAATAATTTTTCTCATGATCATTCAAGGTTCTGGATGCATAACTTACTGGGTGTCCGTCTTGTGTGAGAACGGCGCCGAGTGCAAAGTTGCTTGCGTCGGTTATTAGTTTGAATTTTTTGTTGTAGTTAGGGTACTTTAACAAGGGATAATCAGTGATCAATTCCTTCAACTTTTCAAAACCTGCTACATAATTTGGGTCAGCTGTATTAATTTTTACTCCTTTCTTTAAATATTTTGTCATCGAATATGCGATTTTGGCGTAATCTTTAACAAATTTCCTATAATACCCTGTGACTCCCAAAAATGATTTTATCTGCTTCTGGGTAGTGGGTTGTTTTAAATCTTGGATGATCCTAATTTTTTTCGGGTTTGGTTTGATTCCCTCAGAAGTAAGTATGTGGCCTAAGTATTCAGTCTCTTTCTGTAGGAAGTTACACTTATCTATCTGAATCTTTAATTGTGCTTGTTTGAGTACCGAAAAGATTTTCCTAAGATTCACTAAATGCTCCTCCAATGACGTACTAAAGATCAATATATCGTCCAGATATACTACGCAGATTTTATTTATAAAATCTCTGAGTATAAAATTCATTAGCCTTTGGAACGTCGCTGGGGCGTTCTTCAGACCGAATGGCATTCGCACGTACTCGAAATGGCCAAGGGGAGTAGAAAAGGCTGTCTTTCTTCGATCACTTTTCTTCACCTTTATTTGGTGAAAACCCTTAGCGAGATCTATTGTCGAGAAATATTGTGCTTTTCCCAATTTGTCTAATATACTTTCTATATTAGGAATTGGGAATTTATCACTGGTTGTTACGTCATTTAATTTTCTATAGTCTATGACTATACGCCATTTTTGTTTTCCGGAATTGTCTTCCTTTTTCGGGACAATCCATAAAGGCGAATTATATGGTGAATTACTCTCTACAATTATACCCTGATCCAACATTTCACGAATCTGTCTTTCAATTTCTTTTTCGTGAACTTGAGGATACCGGTATATTTTTGAATAAATCGGGTTGTTTGTGTTTGTCACGATTTCATGTTCGACCTCATGAGTAAAAGTTAGTTTTTCTCCTTCTTTAAATAAGATGCCCTCATTTTCACTTAATAATGTTAGTATCCCTTTCCTTTCTTCTTCGTTAAGGTGATCGAGTTTAAGATTTTCTAAAAGTAAGGCGTTACAGGGCTCAAGGGTTCTTATGCTATTTATTTCGTATGGGTAACTGTAATCAACAAAAAGGATTTTATTTGCTTTAATTTCTAAGTATTTATCTTCTAAATTGATTTTTGCTTTAAGAGCATTTAACACATTTTGTCCAATTATGGCTTCATATTTTTTTTCTGATTAATCTAACACCTTCCAAGAAATGTTTCCCAAAGTATTGAATTCTTTTGGTAACGGCGTTACGATCTTACTGGTTACCTTTCTGATACCGTTTATGGTACTATAAAACTGTGGATTTTCAAGAATTTGTTCCGAAAAATTATTGAGAAGAGTAGGTGTCATGATACTAGTTGTTGAACCAGTATCAATCAGAGCTTTTACTTTTTGTTCGTCGATTGTTAAATAAACTATGGGTAAAGTGTTGTCCGAGGCTGGTTTGTAAAATTTTCTGTCTCCTGGACTGTTCCAATTTCCATTGGTTCTCTATAATTTCTTTGGTCTTGGCTACCTGTTTGTACTACATTGCGGGGATTAAAATTTGAGTATTGTCTGAAGTTCCCCGAAGTATTAGAAGTATTTGGGGTAGTTTGTCGCCTAAAATTCCCTGAGTTGTTTCCGTTATGGTTGTTATTCTTTGGTCGAGTGAACTGTCCAGAATAACTACTATTATAATTATTGTTATTATGATTTTTTTTTTGTTGAGAGTAATAAGTGCTATAAGATTGGTAAGAGTTTGAATAATTATTATTTCTAGAATTATTATAAGCATAATTTGTTTGTCTACGATCTTCATATTTGGGTTTAATTCTATTATTAAAATTGGCTTTTGTCTTCCTATGATTTATATCTATAGTCCTATCATCATCTAGTAACCTTAACCTAGCATATTTGTTATAAATGTCTATTATACTGGCTCCTTCTTGAATATGTGCCCTAATATTACCGTCAATTTTTTCAATTAATATTTCAACTAGATCCCTATCAACATGTTCTGGTTTATAAATTTCCGGCTTCCGAGTATCAAATTCATAGAGTTCATTTATTTGGTAGCTTATATCTCTAAATTGATCAAATAATTCTCTTAAGTTTGTTACCTTAACATGTCTGCATTGGTTGAATAATTCGGCGTAGCTCTTATGTGGCTGGAACCGCTGTTTTAGTCTGGAACACACCATTCCCCATGTTAGATCACTGCTATCTCCTAGTTGACGAATGCACTTCCCAGCTTCACCTTGAAGTTTCTCTTTGATTACAATCTGCATGTAGTAGTGAAGTAATGCGGCATTATTACTGCACAAAGAAGCAACACCTTCCACTGATTTAATGAACGAAGATAGACTGCATTCTTCGTTTGCGCCGTATGGTGACAACTTCCTAAACTGGTTGATTATGCTCTCGGGGCTCAAGTTGAATGAACCTACAGCTGCATTTCCATTGATTTGATTACGTTGTTCACGAAGTTGCAATTGCTGCTCTTGTAATTGCAATTGGTG